>CAXIES010000669.1:0-127182 GCA_964023965.1 Melinopterus prodromus | reverse complement strand
CTCCGGGTAAAATTACGAACCCAACTAAAAGTCCGGGTAAAAAATACGAACCCAACTAAAAAGTCCGGGTAAAATTACGAACCCAAGTAAAACTCCGGGTAAAATTACGAACCCAACTAAAACTCCGGGTAAAATTACGAACCCAACTAAAAGTCCGGGTAAAAAATACGAACCCAACTAAAAAGTCCGAGTAAAATTACGAACCCAACTAAAAGTCCGGGTAAAAAATACGAACCCAACTAAAAATTCCGGGTAAAATTACGAACCCAAGTGAAACTCCGGGTAAAATTACGAACCCAACTAAAACTCCGGGTAAAATTACGAACCCAACTATAAGTCCGGGTAAAAAATACGAACCCAACTAAAACTCCGGGCAAAAATACTAACCCAACTAAAAAGTCAGGGTAAAAAATACGAACCCAACTAAAACTCCGGGTAAAAATACGAACCCAACTAAAACTCCGGTAAAAATACGAACCCAACTAAAACTCCGGGTAAAAAATATGAACCCAACTAAAACTTCGGGTAAAATTACCAACACAACTAAAACTCCGGGTAAAAATACGAACCCAACTAAAACTCCGGGTAAAAAATACGAACCCAACTAAAACTCCAGGTAAAAAATTCGAACCCAACTAAAACTCCGGGTAAAATTACGAACCCAACTAAAAGTCCGGGTAAAAAATACGAACCCAACTAAAAAGTCCGGGTAAAATTACGAACCCAACTAAAACTCCGGGTAAAATTACGAACCCAACTAAAACTCCTGGTAAAAAATACGAACCCAACTAAAAACTCCGGGTAAAATTACGAACCCAACTAAAACTCCGGGTAAAATTACGAACTCAACTCAAAGTCCGGGTAAAAAATTCGAACCCAACTAAAAAGTCCGGGTAAAATTACGAACCCAACTAAAACTCCGGGTAACATTACGAACCCAACTAAAAAGTCCGGGTAAAATTACGAACCCAACTAAAAAGTCCGGGTAAAATTACGAACCCAACTAAAAAGTCCGGGTAAAATTACGAACCCAACTAAAACTCCGGGTAAAATTACGAACTCAACTAAAACTCCGGGTAAAATTACGAACCCAACTAAACCTCCGGGTAAAATTACGAACCCAACTAAAAGTCCGGGTAAAAAATACGAACCCAACTAAAACTCCGGGTAAAATTACGAACCCAACTAAAAGTCCGGGTAAAAAATACGAACCCAACTAAAAAGTCCGGGTAAAATTACGAACCCAACTAAAACTCCGGGTAAAATTACGAACCCAACTAAAACTCCTGGTAAAAAATACGAACCCAACTAAAAACTCCGGGTAAAATTACGAACCCAACTAAAACTCCGGGTAAAATTACGAACTCAACTCAAAGTCCGGGTAAAAAATTCGAACCCAACTAAAAAGTCCGGGTAAAATTACGAACCCAACTAAAACTCCGGGTAACATTACGAACCCAACTAAAAAGTCCGGGTAAAATTACGAACCCAACTAAAAAGTCCGGGTAAAATTACGAACCCAACTAAAAAGTCCGGGTAAAATTACGAACCCAACTAAAACTCCGGGTAAAATTACGAACTCAACTAAAACTCCGGGTAAAATTACGAACCCAACTAAACCTCCGGGTAAAATTACGAACCCAACTAAAAGTCCGGGTAAAAAATACGAACCCAACTAAAAAGTCCGGGTAAAATTACGAACCCAAGTAAAACTCCGGGTAAAATTACGAACCCAACTAAAACTCCGGGTAAAATTACGAACCCAACTAAAAGTCCGGGTAAAAAATACGAACCCAACTAAAAAGTCCGAGTAAAATTACGAACCCAACTAAAAGTCCGGGTAAAAAATACGAACCCAACTAAAAATTCCGGGTAAAATTACGAACCCAAGTGAAACTCCGGGTAAAATTACGAACCCAACTAAAACTCCGGGTAAAATTACGAACCCAACTAAAAGTCCGGGTAAAAAATACGAACCCAAATAAAAAGTCCGGGTAAAATTACTAACCCAACTAAAACTCCGGGTAAAATTACGAACTCAACTAAAACTCCGGGTAAAATTACGAACCCAACTAAAACTCCGGGTAAAATTACGAACCCAACTAAAAGTCCGGGTAAAAAATACGAACCCAACTAAAAAGTCCGGGTAAAATTACGAACCCAACTAAAACTCCGGGTAAAATTACGAACCCAACTAAAACTCCGGGTAAAATTACGAACCTAACTAAAACTCCGGGTAAAATTACGAACCCAACTAAAACTCCGGGTAAAATTACGAACCCAACTAAAAAGTGCGGGTAAAATTACGAACCCAACTAAAACTCCGGGTAAAAAATACGAACCAAACAAAAAAGTCCGGGTAACATTTAGAACCCAACTAAAACTCCGGGTAAAAAAATACGAACCCAACTAAAACTCCGGGCAAAAATACTAACCCAACTAAAAAGTCCGGGTAAAAAATACGAACCCAACTAAAACTCCGGGTAAAAATACGAACCCAACTAAAGCTCCGGGTAAAAATACGAACCCAACTAAAACTCCGGGTAAAAAATACGAACCCAACTAAAACTCCGGGTAAAAATACGAACCCAACTAAAACTCCGGGTAAAAATACGAACCCAACTAAAACTCCGGGTAAAAAATACGAACCCAACTAAAACTCCGGGTAAAAAATACGAACCCAACTAAAACTCCGGGCAAAAATACTAACCCAACTTAAAAGTCCGGGTAAAAAATACGAACCCAACTAAAACTCCGGGTAAAAATACAAACCCAACTAAAACTCCGGGTAAAAATACGAACCCAACTAAAACTCCGGATAAAAAATACGAACCCAACTAAAACTCCGGGTAAAAAATACGAACCCAACTAAAAAGTCCGGTAAAAAATATGAACCCAACTAAAACTCCGGGTAAAATTACCAACACAACTAAAACTCCGGGTAAAAATACGAACCCAACTAAAACTCCGGGTAAAAAATACGAACCCAACAAAACTCCGGGTAAAAAATACGAACCCAACTAAAACTACGGGTAAAATTACGAACCCAACTAAAAGTCCGGGTAAAAAATACGAACCCAACTAAAAAGTCCGGGTAAAATTACGAACCCAAGTAAAACTCCGGGTAAAATTACGAACCCAACTAAAACTCCGGGTAAAATTACGAACCCAACTAAAAGTCCGGGTAAAAAATACGAATCCAACTAAAAAGTCCGAGTAAAATTACGAACCCAACTAAAAGTCCGGGTAAAAAATACGAACCCAACTAAAAAGTCCGGGTAAAATTACGAACCCAAGTGAAACTCCGGGTAAAATTACGAACCCAACTAAAACTCCGGGTAAAATTACGAACCCAACTAAAAGTCCGGGTAAAAAATACTAACCCAACTAAAAAAGTCCGGGTAAAATTACGAGCCCAACTAAAATTCCGGGTAAAATTACGAACCCAACTAAAACTCCGGGTAAAAAATACGAACCCAACTAAAAGGTCGATGTAAAATTACGAACCCAACTAAAAAGTCCGGGTAAAATTACGAACCCAACTAAAACTCCGGGTAAAATTACGAACTCAACTAAAACTCCGGGTAAAATTACGAACCCAACTAAAACTAAGGGTAAAATTACGAACCCAACTAAAACTCCGGGTAAAATTACGAACCCAACTAAAACTCCGGGTAAAATTACGAACCCAGCTAAACCTCCGGGTAAAATTACGAACCCAACTAAAAGTCCGGGTAAAAAATACGAACCCAACTAAAAAGTCCGGGTAAAATTACGAACCCAAGTAAAACTCCGGGTAAAATTACGAACCCAACTAAAACTCCGGGTAAAATTACGAACCCAACTAAAAGTCCGGGTAAAAAATACGAACCCAACTAAAAAGTCCGAGTAAAATTACGAACCCAACTAAAAGTCCGGGTAAAAAATACGAACCCAACTAAAAATTCCGGGTACAATTACGAACCCAAGTGAAACTCCGGGTAAAATTACGAACCCAACTAAAACTCCGGGTAAAATTACGAACCCAACTATAAGTCCGGGTAAAAAATACGAACCCAACTAAAACTCCGGGCAAAAATACTAACCCAACTAAAAAGTCAGGGTAAAAAATACGAACCCAACTAAAACTCCGGGTAAAAATACGAACCCAACTAAAACTCCGGGTAAAAATACGAACCCAACTAAAACTCCGGGTAAAAAATATGAACCCAACTAAAACTCCGGGTAAAATTACCAACACAACTAAAACTCCGGGTAAAAATACGAACCCAACTAAAACTCCGGGTAAAAAATACGAACCCAACTAAAACTCCGGGTAAAAAATTCGAACCCAACTAAAACTCCGGGTAAAATTACGAACCCAACTAAAAGTCCGGGTAAAAAATACGAACCCAACTAAAAAGTCCGGGTAAAATTACGAACCCAACTAAAACTCCGGGTAAAATTACGAACCCAACTAAAACTCCTGGTAAAAAATACGAACCCAACTAAAAAGTCCGTGTAAAATTACGAACCCAACTAAAAACTCCGGGTAAAATTACGAACCCAACTAAAACTCCGGGTAAAATTACGAACTCAACTCAAAGTCCGGGTAAAAAATTCGAACCCAACTAAAAAGTCCGGGTAAAATTACGAACCCAACTAAAACTCCGGGTAACATTACGAACCCAACTAAAAAGTCCGGGTAAAATTACGAACCCAACTAAAACTCCGGGTAAAATTACGAACTCAACTAAAACTCCGGGTAAAATTACGAACCCAACTAAAACTCCGGGTAAAATTACGAACCCAACTAAAAGTCCGGGTAAAAAATACGAACCCAACTAAAAAGTCCGGGTAAAATTACGAACCCAAGTAAAACTCCGGGTAAAATTACGAACCCAACTAAAAAGTCCGGGTAAAATTACGAACCCAAATAAAAAGTCCGGGTAAAATTACTAACCCAACTAAAACTCCGGGTAAAATTACGAACTCAACTAAAACTCCGGGTAAAATTACGAACCCAACTAAAACTCCGGGTAAAATTACGAACCCAACTAAAAGTCCAGGTAAAAAATACGAACCCAACTAAAAAGTCCGGGTAAAATTACGAACCCAACTAAAAGTCCGGGTAAAAAATACGAACCCAACTAAAAAGTCCGGGTAAAATTACGAACCCAAGTAAAACTCCGGGTAAAATTACGAACCCAACTAAATCTCCGGGTAAAATTACGAACCCAACTAAAAAGTCCGGGTAAAATTACGAACCCAAATAAAAAGTCCGAGTAAAATTGCGAACCCAACTAAAACTCCGGGTAAAATTACGAACTCAACTAAAACTCCGGGTAAAATTACGAACCCAACTAAAACTCCGGGTAAAATTACGAACCCAACTAAAAGTCCGCGTAAAAAATACGAACCCAACTAAAAAATCCGGGTAAAATTACGAACCCAACTAAAACTCCGGGTAAAATTACGAACCCAACTAAAACTCCGGGTAAAATTACGAACCCAACTAAAACTCCGGGTAAAATTACGAACCCAACTAAAACTCCGGGTAAAATTACGAACCCAACTAAAAGACCGGGTAAAAAATACGAACCCAACTAAAAAGTCCGAGTAAAATTACGAACCCAAGTAAAACTCCGGGTAAAATTACGAACCCAACTAAAACTCCGGGTAAAATTACGAACCCAACTAAAAAGTCCGGGTAAAATTACGAACCCAAATAAAAAGTCCGGGTAAAATTACTAACCCAACTAAAACTCCGGGTAAAATTACGAACTCATCTAAAACTCCGGGTAAAATTACGAACCCAACTAAAACTCCGGGTAAAATTACGAACCCAACTAAAAGTCCGGGTAAAAAATACGAACCCAACTAAAAAGTCCGGGTAAAATTACGAACCCAACTAAAACTCCGGGTAAAATTACGAACCCAACTAAAACTCCGGATAAAATTACGAACCTAACTAAAACTCCGGGTAAAATTACGAACCCAACTAAAACTCCCGGTAAAATTACGAACCCAACTAAAAAGTGCGGGTAAAATTACGAACCCAACTAAAACTCCGGGTAAAAAATACGAACCAAACAAAAAAGTCCGGGTAACATTTAGAACCCAACTAAAACTCCGGGTAAAAAAATACGAACCCAACTAAAACTGCGGGCAAAAATACTAACCCAACTAAAAAGTCCGGGTAAAAAATACGAACCCAACTAAAACTCCGGGTAAAAATACGAACCCAACTAAAGCTCCGGGTAAAAATACGAACCCAACTAAAACTCCGGGTAAAAAATACGAACCCAACTAAAACTCCGGGTAAAAATACGAACCCAACTAAAACTCCGGGTAAAAATACGAACCCAACTAAAACTCCGGGTAAAAAATACGAACCCAACTAAAACTCCGGGTAAAAAATACGAACCCAACTAAAACTCCGGGCAAAAATACTAACCCAACTAAAAAGTCCGGGTAAAAAATACGAACCCAACTAAAACTCCGGGTAAAAATACAAACCCAACTAAAACTCCGGGTAAAAATACGAACCCAACTAAAACTCCGGATAAAAAATACGAACCCAACTAAAACTCCGGGTAAAAAATACGAACCCAACTAAAAAGTCCGGTAAAAAATATGAACCCAACTAAAACTCCGGGTAAAAAATACGAACCAAACAAAAAAGTCCGGGTAACATTTAGAACCCAACTAAAACTCCGGGTAAAAAAATACGAACCCAACTAAAACTCCGGGCAAAAATACTAACCCAACTAAAAAGTCCGGGTAAAAAATACGAACCCAACTAAAACTCCGGGTAAAAATACGAACCCAACTAAAGCTCCGGGTAAAAATACGAACCCAACTAAAACTCCGGGTAAAAAATACGAACCCAACTAAAACTCCGGGTAAAAATACGAACCCAACTAAAACTCCGGGTAAAAATACGAACCCAACTAAAACTCCGGGTAAAAAATACGAACCCAACTAAAACTCCGGGTAAAAAATACGAACCCAACTAAAACTCCGGGCAAAAATACTAACAAAACTAAAAAGTCCGGGTAAAAAATACGAACCCACTAAAACTCCGGGTAAAAATACAAACCCAACTAAAACTCCGGGTAAAAATACGAACCCAACTAAAACTCCGGATAAAAAATACGAACCCAACTAAAACTCCGGGTAAAAAATACGAGCCCAACTAAAAAGTCCGGTAAAAAATATGAACCCAACTAAAACTCCGGGTAAAATTACCAACACAACTAAAACTCCGGGTAAAAATACGAACCCAACTAAAACTCCGGGTAAAAAATACGAACCCAACAAAACTCCGGGTAAAAAATACGAACCCAACTAAAACTCCGGGTAAAATTACGAACCCAACTAAAAGTCCGGGTAAAAAATACGAACCCAACTAAAAAGTCCGGGTAAAATTATGAACCCAACTAAAACTCCGGGTAAAAAATACGAACCCAACTAAAAAGTCCGGGTAAAATTACGAACCCAAGTAAAACTCCGGGTAAAATTACGAACCCAACTAAAACTCCGGGTAAAATTACGAACCCAACTAAAAGTCCGGGTAAAAAATACGAACCCAACTAAAAAGTCCGAGTAAAATTACGAACCCAACTAAAAGTCCGGGTAAAAAATACGAACCCAACTAAAAAGTCCGGGTAAAATTACGAACCCAAGTGAAACTCCGGGTAAAAATACGAACCCAACTAAAACTCCGGGTAAAATTACGAACCCAACTAAAAGTCCGGGTAAAAAATACGAACCCAACTAAAAAGTCCGGGTAAAATTACGAACCCAACTAAAACTCCGGGTAAAATTACGAACCCAACTAAAACTCCGGGTAAAAAATACGAACCCAACTAAAAAGTCGGTGTAAAATTACGAACCCAACTAAAAAGTCCGGGTAAAATTACGAACCCAACTAAAACTCCGGGTAAAATTACGAACTCAACTAAAACTCCGGGTAAAATTACGAACCCAACTAAAACTAAGGGTAAAATTACGAACCCAACTAAAACTCCGGGTAAAATTACGAACCCAACTAAAACTCCGGGTAAAATTACGAACCCAACTAAAACTCCGGGTAAAATTACGAACCCAACTAAAAGTCCGGGTAAAAAATACGAACCCAACTAAAAAGTCCGAGTAAAATTACGAACCCAACTAAAAGTCCGGGTAAAAAATACGAACCCAACTAAAAAGTCCGGGTAAAATTACGAACCCAAGTGAAACTCCGGGTAAAATTACGAACCCAACTAAAACTCCGGGTAAAATTACGAACCCAACTAAAAGTCCGGGTAAAAAATACGAACCCAACTAAAACTCCGGGCAAAAATACTAACCCAACTAAAAAGTCCGGGTAAAAAATACGAACCCAACTAAAACTCCGGGTAAAAATACGAACCCAACTAAAACTCCGGGTAAAAATGCGAACCCAACTAAAACTCCGGGTAAAAAATATGAACCCAACTAAAACTCCGGGTAAAATTACCAAGACAACTAAAACTCCGGGTAAAAATACGAACCCAACTAAAACTCCGGGTAAAAAATACGAACCCAACTAAAACTCCGGGTAAAAAATTCGAACCCAACTAAAACTCCGGGTAAAATTACGAATCCAACTAAAAGTCCGGGTAAAAAATACGAACCCAACTAAAAAGTCCGGGTAAAATTACGAACCCAACTAAAACTCCGGGTAAAATTACGAACCCAACTAAAACTCCGGGTAAAAAATACGAACCCAACTAAAAAGTCCGTGTAAAATTACGAACCAAACTAAAAACTCCGGGTAAAATTACGAACCCAACTAAAACTCCGGGTAAAATTACGAACTCAACTCAAAGTCCGGGTAAAAAATTCGAACCCAACTAAAAAGTCCGGGTAAAATTACGAACCCAACAAAAACTCCGGGTAACATTACGAACCCAACTAAAAAGTCCGGGTAAAATTACGAACCCAACTAAAAAGTCCGGGTAAAATTACGAACCCAACTAAAAAGTCCGGGTAAAATTACGAACCCAACTAAAACTCCGGGTAAAATTACGAACTCAACTAAAACTCCGGGTAAAATTACGAACCCAACTAAAACTCCGGGTAAAATTACGAACCCAACTAAAAGTCCGGGTAAAAAATACGAACCCAACTAAAAAGTCCGGGTAAAATTACGAACCCAAGTAAAACTCCGGGTAAAATTACGAACCCAACTAAAAAGTCCGGGTAAAATTACGAACCCAAATAAAAAGTCCGGGTAAAATTACTAACCCAACTAAAACTCCGGGTAAAATTACGAACTCAACTAAAACTCCGGGTAAAATTACGAACCCAACTAAAACTCCGGGTAAAATTACGAACCCAACTAAAAGTCCAGGTAAAAAATACGAACCCAACTAAAAAGTCCGGGTAAAATTACGAACCCAACTAAAAGTCCGGGTAAAAAATACGAACCCAACTAAAAAGTCCGGGTAAAATTACGAACCCAAGTAAAACTCCGGGTAAAATTACGAACCCAACTAAATCTCCGGGTAAAATTACGAACCCAACTAAAAAGTCCGGGTAAAATTACGAACCCAAATAAAAAGTCCGGGTAAAATTACGGACCCAACTAAAACTCCGGGTAAAATTACGAACTCAACTAAAACTCCGGGTAAAATTACGAACCCAACTAAAACTCCGGGTAAAATTACGAACCCAACTAAAAGTCCGCGTAAAAAATACGAACCCAACTAAAAAGTCCGGGTAAAATTACGAACCCAACTAAAACTCCGGGTAAAATTACGAACCCAACTAAAACTCCGGGTAAAATTACGAACCCAACTAAAACTCCGGGTAAAATTACGAACCCAACTAAAACTCCGGGTAAAAAATACGAACCCAACTAAAACTCCGGGCAAAAATACTAACCCAACTAAAAAGTCCGGGTAAAAAATACGAACCCAACTAAAACTCCGGGTAAAAATACAAACCCAACTAAAACTCCGGGTAAAAATACGAACCCAACTAAAACTCCGGATAAAAAATACGAACCCAACTAAAACTCCGGGTAAAAAATACGAACCCAGCTAAAAAGTCCGGTAAAAAATATGAACCCAACTAAAACTCCGGGTAAAAAATACGAACCAAACAAAAAAGTCCGGGTAACATTTAGAACCCAACTAAAACTCCGGGTAAAAAAATACGAACCCAACTAAAACTCCGGGCAAAAATACTAACCCAACTAAAAAGTCCGGGTAAAAAATACGAACCCAACTAAAACTCCGGGTAAAAATACGAACCCAACTAAAGCTCCGGGTAAAAATACGAACCCAACTAAAACTCCGGGTAAAAAATACGAACCCAACTAAAACTCCGGGTAAAAATACGAACCCAACTAAAACTCCGGGTAAAAATACGAACCCAACTAAAACTCCGGGTAAAAAATACGAACCCAACTAAAACTCCGGGTAAAAAATACGAACCCAACTAAAACTCCGGGCAAAAATACTAACAAAACTAAAAAGTCCGGGTAAAAAATACGAACCCACTAAAACTCCGGGTAAAAATACAAACCCAACTAAAACTCCGGGTAAAAATACGAACCCAACTAAAACTCCGGATAAAAAATACGAACCCAACTAAAACTCCGGGTAAAAAATACGAGCCCAACTAAAAAGTCCGGTAAAAAATATGAACCCAACTAAAACTCCGGGTAAAATTACCAACACAACTAAAACTCCGGGTAAAAATACGAACCCAACTAAAACTCCGGGTAAAAAATACGAACCCAACAAAACTCCGGGTAAAAAATACGAACCCAACTAAAACTCCGGGTAAAATTACGAACCCAACTAAAAGTCCGGGTAAAAAATACGAACCCAACTAAAAAGTCCGGGTAAAATTACGAACCCAACTAAAACTCCGGGTAAAAAATACGAACCCAACTAAAAAGTCCGGGTAAAATTACGAACCCAAGTAAAACTCCGGGTAAAATTACGAACCCAACTAAAACTCCGGGTAAAATTACGAACCCAACTAAAAGTCCGGGTAAAAAATACGAACCCAACTAAAAAGTCCGAGTAAAATTACGAACCCAACTAAAAGTCCGGGTAAAAAATACGAACCCAACTAAAAAGTCCGGGTAAAATTACGAACCCAAGTGAAACTCCGGGTAAAAATACGAACCCAACTAAAACTCCGGGTAAAATTACGAACCCAACTAAAAGTCCGGGTAAAAAATACGAACCCAACTAAAAAGTCCGGGTAAAATTACGAACCCAACTAAAACTCCGGGTAAAATTACGAACCCAACTAAAACTCCGGGTAAAAAATACGAACCCAACTAAAAAGTCGGTGTAAAATTACGAACCCAACTAAAAAGTCCGGGTAAAATTACGAACCCAACTAAAACTCCGGGTAAAATTACGAACTCAACTAAAACTCCGGGTAAAATTACGAACCCAACTAAAACTAAGGGTAAAATTACGAACCCAACTAAAACTCCGGGTAAAATTACGAACCCAACTAAAACTCCGGGTAAAATTACGAACCCAACTAAACCTCCGGGTAAAATTACGAACCCAACTAAAAGTCCGGGTAAAAAATACGAACCCAACTAAAAAGTCCGGGTAAAATTACGAACCCAAGTAAAACTCCGGGTAAAATTACGAACCCAACTAAAACTCCGGGTAAAATTACGAACCCAACTAAAAGTCCGGGTAAAAAATACGAACCCAACTAAAAAGTCCGAGTAAAATTACGAACCCAACTAAAAGTCCCGGTAAAAAATACGAACCCAACTAAAAAGTCCGGGTAAAATTACGAACCCAAGTGAAACTCCGGGTAAAATTACGAACCCAACTAAAACTCCGGGTAAAATTACGAACCCAACTAAAAGTCCGGGTAAAAAATACGAACCCAACTAAAACTCCGGGCAAAAATACTAACCCAACTAAAAAGTCCGGGTAAAAAACACGAACCCAACTAAAACTCCGGGTAAAAATACGAACCCAACTAAAACTCCGGGTAAAAATGCGAACCCAACTAAAACTCCGGGTAAAAAATATGAACCCAACTAAAACTCCGGGTAAAATTACCAAGACAACTAAAACTCCGGGTAAAAATACGAACCCAACTAAAACTCCGGGTAAAAAATACGAACCCAACTAAAACTCCGGGTAAAAAATTCGAACCCAACTAAAACTCCGGGTAAAATTACGAACCCAACTAAAAGTCCGGGTAAAAAATACGAACCCAACTAAAAAGTCCGGGTAAAATTACGAACCCAACTAAAACTCCGGGTAAAATTACGAACCCAACTAAAACTCCGGGTAAAAAATACGAACCCAACTAAAAAGTCCGTGTAAAATTACGAACCAAACTAAAAACTCCGGGTAAAATTACGAACCCAACTAAAACTCCGGGTAAAATTACGAACTCAACTCAAAGTCCGGGTAAAAAATTCGAACCCAACTAAAAAGTCCGGGTAAAATTACGAACCCAACTAAAACTCCGGGTAACATTACGAACCCAACTAAAAAGTCCGGGTAAAATTACGAACCCAACTAAAAAGTCCGGGTAAAATTACGAACCCAACTAAAAAGTCCGGGTAAAATTACGAACTCAACTAAAACTCCGGGTAAAATTACGAACCCAACTAAAACTCCGGGTAAAATTACGAACCCAACTAAAAGTCCGGGTAAAAAATACGAACCCAACTAAAAAGTCCGGGTAAAATTACGAACCCAAGTAAAACTCCGGGTAAAAGTACGAACCCAACTATAAAGTCCGGGTAAAATTACGAACCCAAATAAAAAGTCCGGGTAAAATTACTAACCCAACTAAAACTCCGGGTAAAATTACGAACTCAACTAAAACTCCGGGTAAAATTACGAACCCAACTAAAACTCCGGGTAAAATTACGAACCCAACTAAAAGTCCAGGTAAAAAATACGAACCCAACTAAAAAGTCCGGGTAAAATTACGAACCCAACTAAAAGTCCGGGTAAAAAATACGAACCCAACTAAAAAGTCCGGGTAAAATTACGAACCCAAGTAAAACTCCGGGTAAAATTACGAACCCAACTAAATCTCCGGGTAAAATTACGAACCCAACTAAAAAGTCCGGGTAAAATTACGAACCCAAATAAAAAGTCCGGGTAAAATTACGAACCCAACTAAAACTCCGGGTAAAATTACGAACTCAACTAAAACTCCGGGTAAAATTACGAACCCAACTAAAACTCCGGGTAAAATTACGAACCCAACTAAAAGTCCGCGTAAAAAATACGAACCCAACTAAAAAGTCCGGGTAAAATTACGAACCCAACTAAAACTCCGGGTAAAATTACGAACCCAACTAAAACTCCGGGTAAAATTACGAACCCAACTAAAACTCTGGGTAAAATTACGAACCCAACTAAAACTCCGGGTAAAATTACGAACCCAACTAAAAGTCCGGGTAAAAAATACGAACCCAACTAAAAAGTCCGGGTAAAATTACGAACCCAACTAAAAGTCCGGGTAAAAAATACGAACCCAACTAAAAAGTCCGGGTAAAATTACGAACCCAAGTAAAACTCCGGGTAAAATTACGAACCCAACTAAATCTCCGGGTAAAATTACGAACCCAACTAAAAAGTCCGGGTAAAATTACGAACCCAAATAAAAAGTCCGGGTAAAATTACGAACCCAACTAAAACTCCGGGTAAAATTACGAACTCAACTAAAACTCCGGGTAAAATTACGAACCCAACTAAAACTCCGGGTAAAATTACGAACCCAACTAAAAGTCCGCGTAAAAAATACGAACCCAACTAAAAAGTCCGGGTAAAATTACGAACCCAACTAAAACTCCGGGTAAAATTACGAACCCAACTAAAACTCCGGGTAAAATTACGAACCCAACTAAAACTCTGGGTAAAATTACGAACCCAACTAAAACTCCGGGTAAAATTACGAACCCAACTAAAAGTCCGGGTAAAAAATACGAACCCAACTAAAAAGTCCGAGTAAAATTACGAACCCAAGTAAAACTCCGGGTAAAATTACGAACCCAACTAAAACTCCGGGTAAAATTACGAACCCAACTAAAAAGTCCGGGTAAAATTACGAACCCAACTAAAACTCCGGGTAAAAAATACGAACCATACAAAAAAGTCCGGGTAACATTTAGAACCCAACTAAAACTCCGGGTAAAAAAATACGAACCCAACTAAAACTCCGGGCAAAAATACTAACCCAACTAAAAAGTCCGGGTAAAAAATACGAACCCAACTAAAACTCCGGGTAAAAATACGAACCCAACTAAAGCTCCGGGTAAAAATACGAACCCAACTAAAACTCCGGGTAAAAAATACGAACCCAACTAAAACTCCGGGTAAAAATACGAACCCAACTAAAACTCCGGTTAAAAATACGAACCCAACTAAAACTCCGGGTAAAAAATACGAACCCAACTAAAACTCCGGGTAAAAAATACTAACCCAACTAAAACTCCGGGCAAAAATACTAACCCAACTAAAAAGTCCGGGTAAAAAATACGAACCCAACTAAAACTCCGGGTAAAAATACAAACCCAACTAAAACTCCGGGTAAAAATACGAACCCAACTAAAACTCCGGATAAAAAATACGAACCCAACTAAAACTCCGGGTAAAAAATACGAACCCAACTAAAAAGTCCGTGTAAAATTACGAACCCAACTAAAAACTCCGGGTAAAATTACGAACCCAACTAAAACTCCGGGTAAAATTACGAACTCAACTCAAAGTCCGGGTAAAAATTCGAACCCAACTAAAAAGTCCGGGTAAAATTACGAACCCAACTAAAACTCCGGGTAACATTACGAACCCAACTAAAAAGTCCGGGTAAAATTACGAACCCAACTAAAAAGTGCGGGTAAAATTACGAACCCAACTAAAAAGTCCGGGTAAAATTACGAACCCAACTAAAACTCCGGGTAAAATTACGAACTCAACTAAAACTCCGGGTAAAATTACGAACCCAACTAAAACTCCGGGTAAAATTACGAACCCAACTAAAAGTCCGGGTAAAAAATACGAACCCAACTAAAAAGTCCGGGTAAAATTACGAACCCAAGTAAAACTCCGGGTAAAATTACGAACCCAACTAAAAAGTCCGGGTAAAATTACGAACCCAAATAAAAAGTCCGGGTAAAATTACTAACCCAACTAAAACTCCGGGTAAAATTACGAACTCAACTAAAACTCCGGGTAAAATTACGAACACAACTAAAACTCCGGGTAAAATTACGAACCCAACTAAAAGTCCAGGTAAAAAATACGAACCCAACTAAAAGATCCGGGTAAAATTACGAACCCAACTAAAAGTCTGGGTAAAAAATACGAACCCAACTAAAAAGTCCGGGTAAAATTACGAACCCAAGTAAAACTCCGGGTAAAATTACGAACCCAACTAAATCTCCGGGTAAAATTACGAACCCAACTAAAAAGTCCGGGTAAAATTACGAACCCAAATAAAAAGTTCGGGTAAAATTACGAACCCAACTAAAACTCCGGGTAAAATTACGAACTCAACTAAAACTCCGGGTAAAATTACGAACCCAACTAAAACTCCGGGTAAAATTACGAACCCAACTAAAACTCGGGGTAAAATTACGAACCCAACTAAAACTCCGGGTAAAATTACGAACCCAACTAAAAAGTCCGGGTAAAAAATACGAACCCAACTAAAACTCCGGGTAAAAAATACGAACCCAACTAAAACTCCGGGCAAAAATACTAACAAAACTAAAAAGTCCGGGTAAAAAATACGAACCCAACTAAAACTCCGGGTAAAAATACGAACCCAACTAAAAAGTCCGGGTAAAAAATACGAACCCAACTAAAACTCCGGGTAAAAATACGAACCCAACTAAAGCTCCGGGTAAAAATACGAACCCAACTAAAACTCCGGGCAAAAATACTAACCCAACTAAAAAGTCCGGGTAAAAAATACGAACCCAACTAAAACTCCGGGTAAAAATACGAACCCAACTAAAGCTCCGGGTAAAAATACGAACCCAACTAAAACTCCGGGTAAAAAATACGAACCCAACTAAAACTCCGGGTAAAAATACGAACCCAACTAAAACTCCGGGTAAAATTACGAACCCAACTAAAACTCGGGGTAAAATTACGAACCCAACTAAAACTCCGGGTAAAATTACGAACCAAACAAAAAAGTCCGGGTAACATTTAGAACCCAACTAAAACTCCGGGTAAAAAAATACGAACCCAACTAAAACTCCGGGCAAAAATACTAACCCAACTAAAAAGTCCGGGTAAAAAATACGAACCCAACTAAAACTCCGGGTAAAAATACGAACCCAACTAAAGCTCCGGGTAAAAATACGAACCCAACTAAAACTCCGGGTAAAAAATACGAACCCAACTAAAACTCCGGGTAAAAATACGAACCCAACTAAAACTCCGGGTAAAAATACGAACCCAACTAAAACTCCGGGTAAAAAATACGAACCCAACTAAAACTCCGGGTAAAAAATACGAACCCAACTAAAACTCCGGGCAAAAATACTAACAAAACTAAAAAGTCCGGGTAAAAAATACGAACCCAACTAAAACTCCGGGTAAAAATACAAACCCAACTAAAACTCCGGGTAAAAATACGAACCCAACTAAAACTCCGGATAAAAAATACGAACCCAACTAAAACTCCGGGTAAAAAATACGAACCCAACTAAAAAGTCCGGTAAAAAATATGAACCCAACTAAAACTCCGGGTAAAATTACCAACACAACTAAAACTCCGGGTAAAAATACGAACCCAACTAAAACTCCGGGTAAAAAATACGAACCCAACAAAACTCCGGGTAAAAAATACGTACCCAACTAAAACTCCGGGTAAAATTACGAACCCAACTAAAAGTCCGGGTAAAAAATACGAACCCAACTAAAAAGTCCGGGTAAAATTACGAACCCAACTAAAACTCCGGGTAAAAAATACTAACCCAACTAAAAAGTCCGGGTAAAATTACGAACCCAAGTAAAACTCCGGGTAAAATTACGAACCCAACTAAAACTCCGGGTAAAATTACGAACCCAAATAAAAGTCCGGGTAAAAAATACGAACCCAACTAAAAAGTCCGAGTAAAATTACGAACCCAACTAAAAGTCCGGGTAAAAAATACGAACCCAACTAAAAAGTCCGGGTAAAATTACGAACCCAAGTGAAACTCCGGGTAAAAATACGAACCCAACTAAAACTCCGGGTAAAATTACGAACCCAACTAAAAGTCCGGGAAAAAAATACGAACCCAACTCAAAAGTCCGGGTAAAATTACGAACCCAACTAAAACTCCGGGTAAAATTACGAACCCAACTAAAACTCCGGGTAAAAAACACGAACCCAACTAAAAAGTCGGTGTAAAATTACGAACCCAACTAAAAAGTCCGGGTAAAATTACGAACCCAACTAAAACTCCGGGTAAAATTACGAACTCAACTAAAACTCCGGGTAAAATTACGAACCCAACTAAAACTAAGGGTAAAATTACGAACCCAACTAAAACTCCGGGTAAAATTACGAACCCAACTAAAACTCCGGGTAAAATTACGAACCCAACTAAACCTCCGGGTAAAACTACGAACCCAACTAAAAGTCCGGGTAAAAAATACGAACCCAACTAAAAAGTCCGGGTAAAATTACGAACCCAAGTAAAACTCCGGGTAAAATTACGAACCCAACTAAAACTCCGGGTAAAATTACGAACCCAACTAAAAGTCCGGGTAAAAAATACGAACCCAACTAAAAAGTCCGAGTAAAATTACGAACCCAACTAAAAGTCCGGGTAAAAAATACGAACCCAACTAAAACTCCGGGCAAAAATACTAACAAAACTAAAAAGTCCGCGTAAAAAATACGAACCCAACTAAAACTCCGGGTCAAAATACAAACCCAACTAAAACTCCGGGTAAAAATACGAACCCAACTAAAACTCCGGGTAAAATTACGAACCCAACTAAAAGTCCGGGTAAAAAATACGAACCCAACTAAAACTCCGGGCAAAAATACTAACCCAACTAAAAAGTCCGGGTAAAAAATACGAACCCAACTAAAACTCCGGGTAAAAATACGAACCCAACTAAAACTCCGGGTAAAAATACGAACCCAACTAAAACTCCGGGTAAAAAATATGAACCCAACTAAAACTCCGGGTAAAATTACCAACACAACTAAAACTCCGGGTAAAAATACGAACCCAACTAAAACTCCGGGTAAAAAATACGAACCCAACTAAAACTCCGGGTAAAAAATTCGAACCCAACTAAAACTCCGGGTAAAATTACGAACCCAACTAAAAGTCCGGGTAAAAAATACGAACCCAACTAAAAAGTCCGGTTAAAATTACGAACCCAACTAAAACTCCGGGTAAAATTACGAACCCAACTAAAACTCCGGGTAAAAAATACGAACCCAACTAAAAAGTCCGTGTAAAATTACGAACCCAACTAAAAACTCCGGGTAAAATTACGAACCCAACTAAAACTCCGGGTAAAATTACGAACTCAACTCAAAGTCCGGGTAAAAAATTCGAACCCAACTAAAAAGTCCGGGTAAAATTACGAACCCAACTAAAACTCCGGGTAACATTACGAACCCAACTAAAAAGTCCGTGTAAAATTACGAACCCAACTAAAAAGTCCGGGTAAAATTACGAACCCAACTAAAACTCCGGGTAAAAATACGAACCCAACTAAAGCTCCGGGTAAAAATACGAACCCAACTAAAACTCCGGGTAAAAAATACGAACCCAACTAAAACTCCGGGTAAAAATACGAACCCAACTAAAACTCCGGGTAAAAATACGAACCCAACTAAAACTCCGGGTAACATTACGAACCCAACTAAAAAGTCCGGGTAAAATTACGAACCCAACTAAAAAGTCCGGGTAAAATTACGAACCCAACTAAAACTCCGGGTAAAAAATACGAACCATACAAAAAAGTCCGGGTAACATTTAGAACCCAACTAAAACTCCGGGTAAAAAAATACGAACCCAACTAAAACTCCGGGCAAAAATACTAACCCAACTAAAAAGTCCGGGTAAAAAATACGAACCCAACTAAAACTCCGGGTAAAAATACGAACCCAACTAAAGCTCCGGGTAAAAATACGAACCCAACTAAAACTCCGGGTAAAAAATACGAACCCAACTAAAACTCCGGGTAAAAATACGAACCCAACTAAAACTCCGGTTAAAAATACGAACCCAACTAAAACTCCGGGTAAAAAATACGAACCCAACTAAAACTCCGGGTAAAAAATACGAACCCAACTAAAACTCTGGGCAAAAATACTAACCCAACTAAAAAGTCCGGGTAAAAAATACGAACCCAACTAAAACTCCGGGTAAAAATACAAACCCAACTAAAACTCCGGGTAAAAATACGAACCCAACTAAAACTCCGGATAAAAAATACGAACCCAACTAAAACTCCGGGTAAAAAATACGAACCCAACTAAAAAGTCCGGTAAAAAATATGAACCCAACTAAAACTCCGGGTAAAATTACCAACACAACTAAAACTCCGGGTAAAAATACGAACCCAACTAAAACTCCGGGTAAAAAATACGAACCCAACAAAACTCCGGGTAAAAAATACGAACCCAACTAAAACTCCGGGTAAAATTACGAACCCAACTAAAAGTCCGGGTAAAAAATACGAACCCAACTAAAAAGTCCGGGTAAAATTACGAACCCAACTAAAACTCCGGGTAAAAAATACGAACCCAACTAAAAAGTCCGGGTAAAATTACGAACCCAAGTAAAACTCCGGGTAAAATTACGAACCCAACTAAAACTCCGGGTAAAATTACGAACCCAACTAAAAGTCCGGGTAAAAAATACGAACCCAACTAAAAAGTCCGAGTAAAATTACGAACCCAACTAAAAGTCCGGGTAAAAAATACGAACCCAACTAAAAAGTCCGGGTAAAATTACGAACCCAAGTGAAACTCCGGGTAAAATTACGAACCCAACTAAAACTCCGGGTAAAATTACGAACCCAACTAAAAGTCCGGGTAAAAAATACGAACCCAACTAAAAAGTCCGGGTAAAATTACGAACCCAACTAAAACTCCGGGTAAAATTACGAACCCAACTAAAACTCCGGGTAAAAAATACGAACCCAACTAAAAAGTCGGTGTAAAATTACGAACCCAACTAAGAAGTCCGGGTAAAATTACGAACCCAACTAAAACTCCGGGTAAAATTACGAACTCAACTAAAACTCCGGGTAAAATTACGAACCCAACTAAAACTAAGGGTAAAATTACAAATCCAACTAAAACTCCGGGTAAAATTACGAACCCAACTAAAACTCCGGGTAAAATTACGAACCCAACTAAAACTCCGGGTAAAATTACGAACCCAACTAAAAGTCCGGGTAAAAAATACGAACCCAACTAAAAAGTCCGGGTAAAATTACGAACCCAAGTAAAACTCCGGGTAACATTACGAACCCAACTAAAAAGTCCGGGTAAAATTACGAACCCAACTAAAAAGTCCGGGTAAAATTACGAACCCAACTAAAACTCCGGGTAAAAAATACGAACCATACAAAAAAGTCCGGGTAACATTTAGAACCCAACTAAAACTCCGGGTAAAAAAATACGAACCCAACTAAAACTCCGGGCAAAAATACTAACCCAACTAAAAAGTCCGGGTAAAAAATACGAACCCAACTAAAACTCCGGGTAAAAATACGAACCCAACTAAAGCTCCGGGTAAAAATACGAACCCAACTAAAACTCCGGGTAAAAAATACGAACCCAACTAAAACTCCGGGTAAAAATACGAACCCAACTAAAACTCCGGTTAAAAATACGAACCCAACTAAAACTCCGGGTAAAAAATACGAACCCAACTAAAACTCCGGGTAAAAAATACGAACCCAACTAAAACTCTGGGCAAAAATACTAACCCAACTAAAAAGTCCGGGTAAAAAATACGAACCCAACTAAAACTCCGGGTAAAAATACAAACCCAACTAAAACTCCGGGTAAAAATACGAACCCAACTAAAACTCCGGATAAAAAATACGAACCCAACTAAAACTCCGGGTAAAAAATACGAACCCAACTAAAAAGTCCGGTAAAAAATATGAACCCAACTAAAACTCCGGGTAAAATTACCAACACAACTAAAACTCCGGGTAAAAATACGAACCCAACTAAAACTCCGGGTAAAAAATACGAACCCAACAAAACTCCGGGTAAAAAATACGAACCCAACTAAAACTCCGGGTAAAATTACGAACCCAACTAAAAGTCCGGGTAAAAAATACGAACCCAACTAAAAAGTCCGGGTAAAATTACGAACCCAACTAAAACTCCGGGTAAAAAATACCAACCCAACTAAAAAGTCCGGGTAAAATTACGAACCCAAGTAAAACTCCGGGTAAAATTACGAACCCAACTAAAACTCCGGGTAAAATTACGAACCCAACTAAAAGTCCGGGTAAAAAATACGAACCCAACTAAAAAGTCCGAGTAAAATTACGAACCCAACTAAAAGTCCGGGTAAAAAATACGAACCCAACTAAAAAGTCCGGGTAAAATTACGAACCCAAGTGAAACTCCGGGTAAAATTACGAACCCAACTAAAACTCCGGGTAAAATTACGAACCCAACTAAAAGTCCGGGTAAAAAATACGAACCCAACTAAAAAGTCCGGGTAAAATTACGAACCCAACTAAAACTCCGGGTAAAATTACGAACCCAACTAAAACTCCGGGTAAAAAATACGAACCCAACTAAAAAGTCGGTGTAAAATTACGAACCCAACTAAGAAGTCCGGGTAAAATTACGAACCCAACTAAAACTCCGGGTAAAATTACGAACTCAACTAAAACTCCGGGTAAAATTACGAACCCAACTAAAACTAAGGGTAAAATTACAAATCCAACTAAAACTCCGGGTAAAATTACGAACCCAACTAAAACTCCGGGTAAAATTACGAACCCAACTAAAACTCCGGGTAAAATTACGAACCCAACTAAAAGTCCGGGTAAAAAATACGAACCCAACTAAAAAGTCCGGGTAAAATTACGAACCCAAGTAAAACTCCGGGTAAAATTACGAACCCAACTAAAACTCCGGGTAAAATTACGAACCCAACTAAAAGTCCGGGTAAAAAATACGAACCCAACTAAAAAGTCCGAGTAAAATTACGAACCCAACTAAAAGTCCGGGTAAAAAATATGAACCCAACTAAAAAGTCCGGCTAAAATTAGGAACCCAAGTGAAACTCCGGGTAAAATTACGAACCCAACTAAAACTCCGGGTAAAATTACGAACCCAACTAAAAGTCCGGGTAAAAAATACGAACCCAACTAAAACTCCGGGCAAAAATACTAACCCAACTAAAAAGTCCGGGTAAAAAATACGAACCCAACTAAAACTCCGGGTAAAAATACGAACAAAACTAAAACTCCGGGTAAAAATACGAACCCAACTAAAACTCCGGGTAAAAAATATGAACCCAACTAAAACTCCGGGTAAAATTACCAACACAACTAAAACTCCGGGTAAAAATACGAACCCAACTAAAACTCCGGGTAAAAAATATGAACCCAACTAAAACTCCGGGTAAAAAATTCGAACCCAACTAAAACTCCGGGTAAAATTACGAACCCAACTAAAAGTCCGGGTAAAAAATACGAACCCAACTAAAAAGTCCGGGTAAAATTACGAACCCAACTAAAACTCCGGGTAAAATTACGAACCCAACTAAAACTCCGGGTAAAAAATACGAACCCAACTAAAAAGTCCGTGTAAAATTACGAACCCAACTAAAAACTCCGGGTAAAATTACGAACCCAACTAAAACTCCGGGTAAAATTACGAACTCAACTCAAAGTCCGGGTAAAAAATTCGAACCCAACTAAAAAGTCCGGGTAAAATTACGAACCCAACTAAAACTCCGGGTAACATTACGAACCCAACTAAAAAGTCCGGGTAAAATTACGAACCCAACTAAAAGTCCGGGTAAAAAATACGAACCCAACTAAAAAGTCCGGGTAAAATTACGAACCCAACTAAAACTCCGGGTAAAAAATACGAACCCAACTAAAAAGTCCGGGTAAAATTACGAACCCAAGTAAAACTCCGGGTAAAATTACGAACCCAACTAAAACTCCGGGTAAAATTACGAACCCAACTAAAAGTCCGGGTAAAAAATACGAACCCAACTAAAAAGTCCGAGTAAAATTACGAACCCAACTAAAAGTCCGGGTAAAAAATACGAACCCAACTAAAAAGTCCGGGTAAAATTACGAACCCAAGTGAAACTCCGGGTAAAATTACGAACCCAACTAAAACTCCGGGTAAAATTACGAACCCAACTAAAAGTCCGGGTAAAAAATACGAACCCAACTAAAAAGTCCGGGTAAAATTACGAACCCAACTAAAACTCCGGGTAAAATTACGAACCCAACTAAAACTCCGGGTAAAAAATACGAACCCAACTAAAAAGTCGGTGTAAAATTACGAACCCAACTAAGAAGTCCGGGTAAAATTACGAACCCAACTAAAACTCCGGGTAAAATTACGAACTCAACTAAAACTCCGGGTAAAATTACGAACCCAACTAAAACTAAGGGTAAAATTACAAATCCAACTAAAACTCCGGGTAAAATTACGAACCCAACTAAAGCTCCGGGTAAAATTACGAACCCAACTAAAACTCCGGGTAAAATTACGAACCCAACTAAAAGTCCGGGTAAAAAATACGAACCCAACTAAAAAGTCCGGGTAAAATTACGAACCCAAGTAAAACTCCGGGTAAAATTACGAACCCAACTAAAACTCCGGGTAAAATTACGAACCCAACTAAAAGTCCGGGTAAAAAATACGAACCCAACTAAAAAGTCCGAGTAAAATTACGAACCCAACTAAAAGTCCGGGTAAAAAATACGAACCCAACTAAAAAGTCCGGGTAAAATTACGAACCCAAGTGAAACTCCGGGTAAAATTACGAACCCAACTAAAACTCCGGGTAAAATTACGAACCCAACTAAAAGTCCGGGTAAAAAATACGAACCCAACTAAAACTCCGGGCAAAAATACTAACCCAACTAAAAAGTCCGGGTAAAAAATACGAACCCAACTAAAACTCCGGGTAAAAATACGAACAAAACTAAAACTCCGGGTAAAAATACGAACCCAACTAAAACTCCGGGTAAAAAAATACGAACCCAACTAAAACTCCGGGTAAAATTACCAACACAACTAAAACTCCGGGTAAAAAATACGAACCCAACTAAAACTCCGGGTAAAAATACGAACCCAACTAAAGCTCCGGGTAAAAATACGAACCCAACTAAAACTCCGGGTAAAAAATACGAACCCAACTAAAACTCCGGGTAAAAATACGAACCCAACTAAAACTCCGGGTAAAAATACGAACCCAACTAAAACTCCGGGTAAAAAATACGAACCCAACTAAAACTCCGGATAAAAAATACGAACCCAACTAAAACTCCGGGTAAAAAATACGAACCCAACTAAAAAGTCCGGTAAAAAATATGAACCCAACTAAAACTTCGGGTAAAATTACCAACACAACTAAAACTCCGGGTAAAAATACGAACCCAACTAAAACTCCGGGTAAAAAATACGAACCCAACAAAACTCCGGGTAAAAAATACGAACCCAACTAAAACTCCGGGTAAAATTACGAACCCAACTAAAAGTCCAGGTAAAAAATACGAACCCAACTAAAAAATCCGGGTAAAATTACGAACCCAACTAAAACTCCGGGTAAAAAACACGAACCCAACTAAAAAGTCGGTGTAAAATTACGAACCCAACTAAAAAGTCCGGGTAAAATTACGAACCCAACTAAAACTCCGGGTAAAATTACGAACTCAACTAAAACTCCGGGTAAAATTACGAACCCAACTAAAACTAAGGGTAAAATTACGAACCCAACTAAAACTCCGGGTAAAATTACGAACCCAACTAAAACTCCGGGTAAAATTACGAACCCAACTAAACCTCCGGGTAAAACTACGAACCCAACTAAAAGTCCGGGTAAAAAATACGAACCCAACTAAAAAGTCCGGGTAAAATTACGAACCCAAGTAAAACTCCGGGTAAAATTACGAACCCAACTAAAACTCCGGGTAAAATTACGAACCCAACTAAAAGTCCGGGTAAAAAATACGAACCCAACTAAAAAGTCCGAGTAAAATTACGAACCCAACTAAAAGTCCGGGTAAAAAATACGAACCCAACTAAAACTCCGGGCAAAAATACTAACAAAACTAAAAAGTCCGCGTAAAAAATACGAACCCAACTAAAACTCCGGGTCAAAATACAAACCCAACTAAAACTCCGGGTAAAAATACGAACCCAACTAAAACTCCGGGTAAAATTACGAACCCAACTAAAAGTCCGGGTAAAAAATACGAACCCAACTAAAACTCCGGGCAAAAATACTAACCCAACTAAAAAGTCCGGGTAAAAAATACGAACCCAACTAAAACTCCGGGTAAAAATACGAACCCAACTAAAACTCCGGGTAAAAATACGAACCCAACTAAAACTCCGGGTAAAAAATATGAACCCAACTAAAACTCCGGGTAAAATTACCAACACAACTAAAACTCCGGGTAAAAATACGAACCCAACTAAAACTCCGGGTAAAAAATACGAACCCAACTAAAACTCCGGGTAAAAAATTCGAACCCAACTAAAACTCCGGGTAAAATTACGAACCCAACTAAAAGTCCGGGTAAAAAATACGAACCCAACTAAAAAGTCCGGGTAAAATTACGAACCCAACTAAAACTCCGGGTAAAATTACGAACCCAACTAAAACTCCGGGTAAAAAATACGAACCCAACTAAAAAGTCCGTGTAAAATTACGAACCCAACTAAAAACTCCGGGTAAAATTACGAACCCAACTAAAACTCCGGGTAAAATTACGAACTCAACTCAAAGTCCGGGTAAAAAATTCGAACCCAACTAAAAAGTCCGGGTAAAATTACGAACCCAACTAAAACTCCGGGTAACATTACGAACCCAACTAAAAAGTGCGGGTAAAATTACGAACCCAACTAAAAAGTCCGGGTAAAATTACGAACCCAACTAAAACTCCGGGTAAAAATACGAACCCAACTAAAGCTCCGGGTAAAAATACGAACCCAACTAAAACTCCGGGTAAAAAATACGAACCCAACTAAAACTCCGGGTAAAAATACGAACCCAACTAAAACTCCGGGTAAAAATACGAACCCAACTAAAACTCCGGGTAACATTACGAACCCAACTAAAAAGTCCGGGTAAAATTACGAACCCAACTAAAAAGTTCGGGTAAAATTACGAACCCAACTAAAACTCCGGGTAAAAAATACGAACCATACAAAAAAGTCCGGGTAACATTTAGAACCCAACTAAAACTCCGGGTAAAAAAATACGAACCCAACTAAAACTCCGGGCAAAAATACTAACCCAACTAAAAAGTCCGGGTAAAAAATACGAACCCAACTAAAACTCCGGGTAAAAATACGAACCCAACTAAAGCTCCGGGTAAAAATACGAACCCAACTAAAACTCCGGGTAAAAAATACGAACCCAACTAAAACTCCGGGTAAAAATACGAACCCAACTAAAACTCCGGTTAAAAATACGAACCCAACTAAAACTCCTGGTAAAAAATACGAACCCAACTAAAACTCCGGGTAAAAAATACGAACCCAACTAAAACTCCGGGCAAAAATACTAACCCAACTAAAAAGTCCGGGTAAAAAATACGAACCCAACTAAAACTCCGGGTAAAAATACAAACCCAACTAAAACTCCGGGTAAAAATACGAACCCAACTAAAACTCCGGATAAAAAATACGAACCCAACTAAAACTCCGGGTAAAAAATACGAACCCAACTAAAAAGTCCGGTAAAAAATATGAACCCAACTAAAACTCCGGGTAAAATTACCAACACAACTAAAACTCCGGGTAAAAATACGAACCCAACTAAAACTCCGGGTAAAAAATACGAACCCAACAAAACTCCGGGTAAAAAATACGAACCCAACTAAAACTCCGGGTAAAATTACGAACCCAACTAAAAGTCCGGGTAAAAAATACGAACCCAACTAAAAAGTCCGGGTAAAATTACGAACCCAAGTAAAACTCCGGGTAAAATTACGAACCCAACTAAAACTCCGGGTAAAATTACGAACCCAACTAAAAGTCCGGGTAAAAAATACGAACCCAACTAAAAAGTCCGAGTAAAATTACGAACCCAACTAAAAGTCCGGGTAAAAAATACGAACCCAACTAAAACGTCCGGGTAAAATTACGAACCCAAGTGAAACTCCGGGTAAAATTACGAACCCAACTAAAACTCCGGGTAAAATTACGAACCCAACTAAAAGTCCGGGTAAAAAATACGAACCCAACTAAAAAGTCCGGGTAAAATTACGAACCCAACTAAAACTCCGGGTAAAATTACGAACCCAACTAAAACTCCGGGTAAAAAATACGAACCCAACTAAAAAGTCGGTGTAAAATTACGAACCCAACTAAGAAGTCCGGGTAAAATTACGAACCCAACTAAAACTCCGGGTAAAATTACGAACTCAACTAAAACTCCGGGTAAAATTACGAACCCAACTAAAACTAAGGGTAAAATTACAAATCCAACTAAAACTCCGGGTAAAATTACGAACCCAACTAAAACTCCGGGTAAAATTACGAACCCAACTAAAACTCCGGGTAAAATTACGAACCCAACTAAAAGTCCGGGTAAAAAATACGAACCCAACTAAAAAGTCCGGGTAAAATTACGAACCCAAGTAAAACTCCGGGTAAAATTACGAACCCAACTAAAACTCCGGGTAAAATTACGAACCCAACTAAAAGTCCGGGTAAAAAATACGAACCCAACTAAAAAGTCCGAGTAAAATTACGAACCCAACTAAAAGTCCGGGTAAAAAATACGAACCCAACTAAAAAGTCCGGGTAAAATTACGAACCCAAGTGAAACTCCGGGTAAAATTACGAACCCAACTAAAACTCCGGGTAAAATTACGAACCCAACTAAAAGTCCGGGTAAAAAATACGAACCCAACTAAAACTCCGGGCAAAAATACTAACCCAACTAAAAAGTCCGGGTAAAAAATACGAACCCAACTAAAACTCCGGGTAAAAATACGAACAAAACTAAAACTCCGGGTAAAAATACGAACCCAACTAAAACTCCGGGTAAAAAATATGAACCCAACTAAAACTCCGGGTAAAATTACCAACACAACTAAAACTCCGGGTAAAAATACGAACCCAACTAAAACTCCGGGTAAAAAATATGAACCCAACTAAAACTCCGGGTAAAAAATTCGAACCCAACTAAAACTCCGGGTAAAATTACGAACCCAACTAAAAGTCCGGGTAAAAAATACGAATCCAACTAAAAAGTCCGGGTAAAATTACGAACCCAACTAAAACTCCGGGTAAAATTACGAACCCAACTAAAACTCCGGGTAAAAAATACGAACCCAACTAAAAAGTCCGTGTAAAATTACGAACCCAACTAAAAACTCCGGGTAAAATTACGAACCCAACTAAAACTCCGGGTAAAATTACGAACTCAACTCAAAGTCCGGGTAAAAAATTCGAACCCAACTAAAAAGTCCGGGTAAAATTACGAACCCAACTAAAACTCCGGGTAACATTACGAACCCAACTAAAAAGTCCGGGTAAAATTACGAACCCAACTAAAAAGTCCGGGTAAAATTACGAACCCAACTAAAAAGTCCGGGTAAAATTACGAACCCAACTAAAACTCCGGGTAAAATTACGAACTCAACTAATACTCCGGGTAAAATTACGAACCCAACTAAAACTCCGGGTAAAATTACGAACCCAACTAAAAGTCCGGGTAAAAAATACAAACCCAACTAAAAAGTCCGGGTAAAATTACGAACCCAAGTAAAACTCCGGGTAAAATTACGAACCCAACTAAAAAGTCCGGGTAAAATTACGAACCCAAATAAAAAGTCCGGGTAAAATTACTAACCCAACTAAAACTCCGGGTAAAATTACGAACTCAACTAAAACTCCGGGTAAAATTACGAACACAACTAAAACTCCGGGTAAAATTACGAACCCAACTAAAAGTCCAGGTAAAAAATACGAACCCAACTAAAAAATCCGGGTAAAATTACGAACCCAACTAAAAGTCTGGGTAAAAAATACGAACCCAACTAAAAAGTCCGGGTAAAATTACGAACCCAAGTAAAACTCCGGGTAAAATTACGAACCCAACTAAATCTCCGGGTAAAATTACGAACCCAACTAAAAAGTCCGGGTAAAATTACGAACCCAAATAAAAAGTTCGGGTAAAATTACGAACCCAACTAAAACTCCGGGTAAAATTACGAACTCAACTAAAACTCCGGGTAAAATTACGAACCCAACTAAAACTCCGGGTAAAATTACGAACCCAACTAAAACTCGGGGTAAAATTACGAACCCAACTAAAACTCCGGGTAAAAAATACGAACCCAACTAAAACTCCGGGCAAAAATACTAACAAAACTAAAAAGTCCGGGTAAAAAATACGAACCCAACTAAAACTCCGGGTAAAAATACGAACCCAACTAAAAAGTCCGGGTAAAAAATACGAACCCAACTAAAACTCCGGGTAAAAATACGAACCCAACTAAAGCTCCGGGTAAAAATACGAACCCAACTAAAACTCCGGGCAAAAATACTAACCCAACTAAAAAGTCCGGGTAAAAAATACGAACCCAACTAAAACTCCGGGTAAAAATACGAACCCAACTAAAGCTCCGGGTAAAAATACGAACCCAACTAAAACTCCGGGTAAAAAATACGAACCCAACTAAAACTCCGGGTAAAAATACGAACCCAACTAAAACTCCGGGTAAAATTACGAACCCAACTAAAACTCGGGGTAAAATTACGAACCCAACTAAAACTCCGGGTAAAATTACGAACCAAACAAAAAAGTCCGGGTAACATTTAGAACCCAACTAAAACTCCGGGTAAAAAAATACGAACCCAACTAAAACTCCGGGCAAAAATACTAACCCAACTAAAAAGTCCGGGTAAAAAATACGAACCCAACTAAAACTCCGGGTAAAAATACGAACCCAACTAAAGCTCCGGGTAAAAATACGAACCCAACTAAAACTCCGGGTAAAAAATACGAACCCAACTAAAACTCCGGGTAAAAATACGAACCCAACTAAAACTCCGGGTAAAAATACGAACCCAACTAAAACTCCGGGTAAAAAATACGAACCCAACTAAAACTCCGGGTAAAAAATACGAACCCAACTAAAACTCCGGGCAAAAATACTAACAAAACTAAAAAGTCCGGGTAAAAAATACGAACCCAACTAAAACTCCGGGTAAAAATACAAACCCAACTAAAACTCCGGGTAAAAATACGAACCCAACTAAAACTCCGGATAAAAAATACGAACCCAACTAAAACTCCGGGTAAAAAATACGAACCCAACTAAAAAGTCCGGTAAAAAATATGAACCCAACTAAAACTTCGGGTAAAATTACCAACACAACTAAAACTCCGGGTAAAAATACGAACCCAACTAAAACTCCGGGTAAAAAATACGAACCCAACAAAACTCCGGGTAAAAAATACGAACCCAACTAAAACTCCGGGTAAAATTACGAACCCAACTAAAAGTCCAGGTAAAAAATACGAACCCAACTAAAAAATCCGGGTAAAATTACGAACCCAACTAAAACTCCGGGTAAAAAACACGAACCCAACTAAAAAGTCGGTGTAAAATTACGAACCCAACTAAAAAGTCCGGGTAAAATTACGAACCCAACTAAAACTCCGGGTAAAATTACGAACTCAACTAAAACTCCGGGTAAAATTACGAACCCAACTAAAACTAAGGGTAAAATTACGAACCCAACTAAAACTCCGGGTAAAATTACGAACCCAACTAAAACTCCGGGTAAAATTACGAACCCAACTAAACCTCCGGGTAAAACTACGAACCCAACTAAAAGTCCGGGTAAAAAATACGAACCCAACTAAAAAGTCCGGGTAAAATTACGAACCCAAGTAAAACTCCGGGTAAAATTACGAACCCAACTAAAACTCCGGGTAAAATTACGAACCCAACTAAAAGTCCGGGTAAAAAATACGAACCCAACTAAAAAGTCCGAGTAAAATTACGAACCCAACTAAAAGTCCGGGTAAAAAATACGAACCCAACTAAAACTCCGGGCAAAAATACTAACAAAACTAAAAAGTCCGCGTAAAAAATACGAACCCAACTAAAACTCCGGGTCAAAATACAAACCCAACTAAAACTCCGGGTAAAAATACGAACCCAACTAAAACTCCGCGTAAAATTACGAACCCAACTAAAAGTCCGGGTAAAAAATACGAACCCAACTAAAACTCCGGGCAAAAATACTAACCCAACTAAAAAGTCCGGGTAAAAAATACGAACCCAACTAAAACTCCGGGTAAAAATACGAACCCAACTAAAACTCCGGGTAAAAATACGAACCCAACTAAAACTCCGGGTAAAAAATATGAACCCAACTAAAACTCCGGGTAAAATTACCAACACAACTAAAACTCCGGGTAAAAATACGAACCCAACTAAAACTCCGGGTAAAAAATACGAACCCAACTAAAACTCCGGGTAAAAAATTCGAACCCAACTAAAACTCCGGGTAAAATTACGAACCCAACTAAAAGTCCGGGTAAAAAATACGAACCCAACTAAAAAGTCCGGGTAAAATTACGAACCCAACTAAAACTCCGGGTAAAATTACGAACCCAACTAAAACTCCGGGTAAAAAATACGAACCCAACTAAAAAGTCCGTGTAAAATTACGAACCCAACTAAAAACTCCGGGTAAAATTACGAACCCAACTAAAACTCCGGGTAAAATTACGAACTCAACTCAAAGTCCGGGTAAAAAATTCGAACCCAACTAAAAAGTCCGGGTAAAATTACGAACCCAACTAAAACTCCGGGTAACATTACGAACCCAACTAAAAAGTCCGGGTAAAATTACGAACCCAACTAAAAAGTCCGGGTAAAATTACGAACCCAACTAAAACTCCGGGTAAAAATACGAACCCAACTAAAGCTCCGGGTAAAAATACGAACCCAACTAAAACTCCGGGTAAAAAATACGAACCCAACTAAAACTCCGGGTAAAAATACGAACCCAACTAAAACTCCGGGTAAAAATACGAACCCAACTAAAACTCCGGGTAACATTACGAACCCAACTAAAAAGTCCGGGTAAAATTACGAACCCAACTAAAAAGTCCGGGTAAAATTACGAACCCAACTAAAACTCCGGGTAAAAAATACGAACCATACAAAAAAGTCCGGGTAACATTTAGAACCCAACTAAAACTCCGGGTAAAAAAATACGAACCCAACTAAAACTCCGGGCAAAAATACTAACCCAACTAAAAAGTCCGGGTAAAAAATACGAACCCAACTAAAACTCCGGGTAAAAATACGAACCCAACTAAAGCTCCGGGTAAAAATACGAACCCAACTAAAACTCCGGGTAAAAAATACGAACCCAACTAAAACTCCGGGTAAAAATACGAACCCAACTAAAACTCCGGTTAAAAATACGAACCCAACTAAAACTAAGGGTAAAAAATACGAACCCAACTAAAACTCCGGGTAAAAAATACGAACCCAACTAAAACTCCGGGCAAAAATACTAACCCAACTAAAAAGTCCGGGTAAAAAATACGAACCCAACTAAAACTCCGGGTAAAAATACAAACCCAACTAAAACTCCGGGTAAAAATACGAACCCAACTAAAACTCCGGATAAAAAATACGAACCCAACTAAAACTCCGGGTAAAAAATACGAACCCAACTAAAAAGTCCGGTAAAAAATATGAACCCAACTAAAACTCAGGGTAAAATTACCAACACAACTAAAACTCCGGGTAAAAATACGAACCCAACTAAAACTCCGGGTAAAAAATACGAACCCAACAAAACTCCGGGTAAAAAATACGAACCCAACTAAAACTCCGGGTAAAATTACGAACCCAACTAAAAGTCCGGGTAAAAAATACGAACCCAACTAAAAAGTCCGGGTAAAATTACGAACCCAACTAAAACTCCGGGTAAAAAATACGAACCCAACTAAAAAGTCCGGGTAAAATTACGAACCCAAGTAAAACTCCGGGTAAAATTACGAACCCAACTAAAACTCCGGGTAAAATTACGAACCCAACTAAAAGTCCGGGTAAAAAATACGAACCCAACTAAAAAGTCCGAGTAAAATTACGAACCCAACTAAAAGTCCGGGTAAAAAATACGAACCCAACTAAAAAGTCCGGGTAAAATTACGAACCCAAGTGAAACTCCGGGTAAAATTACGAACCCAACTAAAACTCCGGGTAAAATTACGAACCCAACTAAAAGTCCGGGTAAAAAATACGAACCCAACTAAAAAGTCCGGGTAAAATTACGAACCCAACTAAAACTCCGGGTAAAATTACGAACCCAACTAAAACTCCGGGTAAAAAATACGAACCCAACTAAAAAGTCGGTGTAAAATTACGAACCCAACTAAGAAGTCCGGGTAAAATTACGAACCCAACTAAAACTCCGGGTAAAATTACGAACTCAACTAAAACTCCGGGTAAAATTACGAACCCAACTAAAACTAAGGGTAAAATTACAAATCCAACTAAAACTCCGGGTAAAATTACGAACCCAACTAAAACTCCGGGTAAAATTACGAACCCAACTAAAACTCCGGGTAAAATTACGAACCCAACTAAAAGTCCGGGTAAAAAATACGAACCCAACTAAAAAGTCCGGGTAAAATTACGAACCCAAGTAAAACTCCGGGTAAAATTACGAACCCAACTAAAACTCCGGGTAAAATTACGAACCCAACTAAAAGTCCGGGTAAAAAATACGAACCCAACTAAAAAGTCCGAGTAAAATTACGAACCCAACTAAAAGTCCGGGTAAAAAATACGAACCCAACTAAAAAGTCCGGGTAAAATTACGAACCCAAGTGAAACTCCGGGTAAAATTACGAACCCAACTAAAACTCCGGGTAAAATTACGAACCCAACTAAAAGTCCGGGTAAAAAATACGAACCCAACTAAAACTCCGGGCAAAAATACTAACCCAACTAAAAAGTCCGGGTAAAAAATACGAACCCAACTAAAACTCCGGGTAAAAATACGAACAAAACTAAAACTCCGGGTAAAAATACGAACCCAACTAAAACTCCGGGTAAAAAATATGAACCCAACTAAAACTCCGGGTAAAATTACCAACACAACTAAAACTCCGGGTAAAAATACGAACCCAACTAAAACTCCGGGTAAAAAATATGAACCCAACTAAAACTCCGGGTAAAAAATTCGAACCCAACTAAAACTCCGGGTAAAATTACGAACCCAACTAAAAGTCCGGGTAAAAAATACGAACCCAACTAAAAAGTCCGGGTAAAATTACGAACCCAACTAAAACTCCGGGTAAAATTACGAACCCAACTAAAACTCCGGGTAAAAAATACGAACCCAACTAAAAAGTCCGTGTAAAATTACGAACCCAACTAAAAACTCCGGGTAAAATTACGAACCCAACTAAAACTCCGGGTAAAATTACGAACTCAACTCAAAGTCCGGGTAAAAAATTCGAACCCAACTAAAAAGTCCGGGTAAAATTACGAACCCAACTAAAACTCCGGGTAACATTACGAACCCAACTAAAAAGTCCGGGTAAAATTACGAACCCAACTAAAAAGTCCGGGTAAAATTACGAACCCAACTAAAAAGTCCGGGTAAAATTACGAACCCAACTAAAACTCCGGGTAAAATTACGAACTCAACTAAAACTCCGGGTAAAATTACGAACCCAACTAAAACTCCGGGTAAAATTACGAACTCAACTCAAAGTCCGGGTAAAAAATTCGAACCCAACTAAAAAGTCCGGGTAAAATTACGAACCCAACTAAAACTCCGGGTAACATTACGAACCCAACTAAAAAGTCCGGGTAAAATTACGAACCCAACTAAAAAGTCCGGGTAAAATTACGAACCCAACTAAAACTCCGGGTAAAAATACGAACCCAACTAAAGCTCCGGGTAAAAATACGAACCCAACTAAAACTCCGGGTAAAAAATACGAACCCAACTAAAACTCCGGGTAAAAATACGAACCCAACTAAAACTCCGGGTAAAAATACGAACCCAACTAAAACTCCGGGTAACATTACGAACCCAACTAAAAAGTCCGGGGGTAAAATTACGAACCCAAGTAAAACTCCGGGTAAAATTACGAACCCAACTAAATCTCCGGGTAAAATTACGAACCCAACTAAAAAGTCCGGGTAAAATTACGAACCCAAATAAAAAGTTCGGGTAAAATTACGAACCCAACTAAAACTCCGGGTAAAATTACGAACTCAACTAAAACTCCGGGTAAAATTACGAACCCAACTAAAACTCCGGGTAAAATTACGAACCCAACTAAAACTCGGGGTAAAATTACGAACCCAACTAAAACTCCGGGTAAAATTACGAACCCAACTAAAAAGTCCGGGTAAAAAATACGAACCCAACTAAAACTCCGGGTAAAAAATACGAACCCAACTAAAACTCCGGGCAAAAATACTAACAAAACTAAAAAGTCCGGGTAAAAAATACGAACCCAACTAAAACTCCGGGTAAAAAATACGAACCCAACTAAAAAGTCCGGGTAAAAAATACGAACCCAACTAAAACTCCGGGTAAAAATACGAACCCAACTAAAGCTCCGGGTAAAAATACGAACCCAACTAAAACTCCGGGCAAAAATACTAACCCAACTAAAAAGTCCGGGTAAAAAATACGAACCCAACTAAAACTCCGGGTAAAAATACGAACCCAACTAAAGCTCCGGGTAAAAATACGAACCCAACTAAAACTCCGGGTAAAAAATACGAACCCAACTAAAACTCCGGGTAAAAATACGAACCCAACTAAAACTCCGGGTAAAATTACGAACCCAACTAAAACTCGGGGTAAAATTACGAACCCAACTAAAACTCCGGGTAAAATTACGAACCAAACAAAAAAGTCCGGGTAACATTTAGAACCCAACTAAAACTCCGGGTAAAAAAATACGAACCCAACTAAAACTCCGGGCAAAAATACTAACCCAACTAAAAAGTCCGGGTAAAAAATACGAACCCAACTAAAACTCCGGGTAAAAATACGAACCCAACTAAAGCTCCGGGTAAAAATACGAACCCAACTAAAACTCCGGGTAAAAAATACGAACCCAACTAAAACTCCGGGTAAAAATACGAACCCAACTAAAACTCCGGGTAAAAATACGAACCCAACTAAAACTCCGGGTAAAAAATACGAACCCAACTAAAACTCCGGGTAAAAAATACGAACCCAACTAAAACTCCGGGCAAAAATACTAACAAAACTAAAAAGTCCGGGTAAAAAATACGAACCCAACTAAAACTCCGGGTAAAAATACAAACCCAACTAAAACTCCGGGTAAAAATACGAACCCAACTAAAACTCCGGATAAAAAATACGAACCCAACTAAAACTCCGGGTAAAAAATACGAACCCAACTAAAAAGTCCGGTAAAAAATATGAACCCAACTAAAACTCCGGGTTAAATTACCAACACAACTAAAACTCCGGGTAAAAATACGAACCCAACTAAAACTCCGTGTAAAAAATACGAACCCAACAAAACTCCGGGTAAAAAATACGAACCCAACTAAAACTCCGGGTAAAATTACGAACCCAACTAAAAGTCCAGGTAAAAAATACGAACCCAACTAAAAAATCCGGGTAAAATTACGAACCCAACTAAAAGTCTGGGTAAAAAATACGAACCCAACTAAAAAGTCCGGGTAAAATTACGAACCCAAGTAAAACTCCGGGTAAAATTACGAACCCAACTAAATCTCCGGGTAAAATTACGAACCCAACTAAAAAGTCCGGGTAAAATTACGAACCCAAATAAAAAGTTCGGGTAAAATTACGAACCCAACTAAAACTCCGGGTAAAATTACGAACTCAACTAAAACTCCGGGTAAAATTACGAACCCAACTAAAAACTCCGGGTAAAATTACGAACCCAACTAAAACTCGGGGTAAAATTACGAACCCAACTAAAACTCCGGGTAAAATTACGAACCCAACTAAAAAGTCCGGGTAAAAAATACGAACCCAACTAAAACTCCGGGTAAAAAATACGAACCCAACTAAAACTCCGGGCAAAAATACTAACAAAACTAAAAAGTCCGGGTAAAAAATACGAACCCAACTAAAACTCCGGGTAAAAATACGAACCCAACTAAAAAGTCCGGGTAAAAAATACGAACCCAACTAAAACTCCGGGTAAAAATACGAACCCAACTAAAGCTCCGTTTAAAAATACGAACCCAACTAAAACTCCGGGCAAAAATACTAACCCAACTAAAAAGTCCGGGTAAAAAATACGAACCCAACTAAAACTCCGGGTAAAAATACGAACCCAACTAAAGCTCCGGGTAAAAATACGAACCCAACTAAAACTCCGGGTAAAAAATACGAACCCAACTAAAACTCCGGGTAAAAATACGAACCCAACTAAAACTCCGGGTAAAATTACGAATACGACCCAACTAAAACTCGGGGTAAAATTACGAACCCAACTAAAACTCCGGTAAAATTACGAACCAAACAAAAAAGTCCGGGTAACATTTAGAACCCAACTAAAACTCCGGGTAAAAAAATACGAACCCAACTAAAACTCCGGACAAAAATACTAACCCAACTAAAAAGTCCGGGTAAAAAATACGAACCCAACTAAAACTCCGGGTAAAAATACGAACCCAACTAAAGCTCCGGGTAAAAATACGAACCCAACTAAAACTCCGGGTAAAAAATACGAACCCAACTAAAACTCCGGGTAAAAATACGAACCCAACTAAAACTCCGGGTAAAAATACGAACCCAACTAAAACTCCGGGTAAAAAATACGAACCCAACTAAAACTCCGGGTAAAAAATACGAACCCAACTAAAACTCCGGGCAAAAATACTAACAAAACTAAAAAGTCCGGGTAAAAAATACGAACCCAACTAAAACTCCGGGTAAAAATACAAACCCAACTAAAACTCCGGGTAAAAATACGAACCCAACTAAAACTCCGGATAAAAAATACGAACCCAACTAAAACTCCGGGTAAAAAATACGAACCCAACTAAAAAGTCCGGTAAAAAATATGAACCCAACTAAAACTCCGGGTAAAATTACCAACACAACTAAAACTCCGGGTAAAAATACGAACCCAACTAAAACTCCGGGTAAAAAATACGAACCCAACAAAACTCCGGGTAAAAAATACGAACCCAACTAAAACTCCGGGTAAAATTACGAACCCAACTAAAAGTCCGGGTAAAAAATACGAACCCAACTAAAAAGTCCGGGTAAAATTACGAACCCAACTAAAACTCCGGGTAAAAAATACGAACCCAACTAAAAAGTCCGGGTAAAATTACGAACCCAAGTAAAACTCCGGGTAAAATTACGAACCCAACTAAAACTCCGGGTAAAATTACGAACCCAAATAAAAGTCCGGGTAAAAAATACGAACCCAACTAAAAAGTCCGAGTAAAATTACGAACCCAACTAAAAGTCCGGGTAAAAAATACGAACCCAACTAAAAAGTCCGGGTAAAATTACGAACCCAAGTGAAACTCCGGGTAAAAATACGAACCCAACTAAAACTCCGGGTAAAATTACGAACCCAACTAAAAGTCCGGGTAAAAAATACGAACCCAACTCAAAAGTCCGGGTAAAATTACGAACCCAACTAAAACTCCGGGTAAAATTACGAACCCAACTAAAACTCCGGGTAAAAAATACGAACCCAACTAAAAAGTCGGTGTAAAATTACGAACCCAACTAAAAAGTCCGGGTAAAATTACGAACCCAACTAAAACTCCGGGTAAAATTACGAAATCAACTAAAACTCCGGGTAAAATTACGAACCCAACTAAAACTAAGGGTAAAATTACGAACCCAACTAAAACTCCGGGTAAAATTACGAACCCAACTAAAACTCCGGGTAAAATTACGAACCCAACTAAACCTCCGGGTAAAACTACGAACCCAACTAAAAGTCCGGGTAAAAAATACGAACCCAACTAAAAAGTCCGGGTAAAATTACGAACCCAAGTAAAACTCCGGGTAAAATTACGAACCCAACTAAAACTCCGGGTAAAATTACGAACCCAACTAAAAGTCCGGATAAAAAATACGAACCCAACTAAAAAGTCCGAGTAAAATTACGAACCCAACTAAAAGTCCGGGTAAAAAATACGAACCCAACTAAAACTCCGGGCAAAAATACTAACAAAACTAAAAAGTCCGCGTAAAAAATACGAACCCAACTAAAACTCCGGGTCAAAATACAAACCCAACTAAAACTCCGGGTAAAAATACGAACCCAACTAAAACTCCGGGTAAAATTACGAACCCAACTAAAAGTCCGGGTAAAAAATACGAACCCAACTAAAACTCCGGGCAAAAATACTAACCCAACTAAAAAGTCCGGGTAAAAAATACGAACCCAACTAAAACTCCGGGTAAAAATACGAACCCAACTAAAACTCCGGGTAAAAATACGAACCCAACTAAAACTCCGGGTAAAAAATATGAACCCAACTAAAACTCCGGGTAAAATTACCAACACAACTAAAACTCCGGGTAAAAATACGAACCCAACTAAAACTCCGGGTAAAAAATACGAACCCAACTAAAACTCCGGGTAAAAAATTCGAACCCAACTAAAACTCCGGGTAAAATTACGAACCCAACTAAAAGTCCGGGTAAAAAATACGAACCCAACTAAAAAGTCCGGGTAAAATTACGAACCCAACTAAAACTCCGGGTAAAATTACGAACCCAACTAAAACTCCGGGTAAAAAATACGAACCCAACTAAAAAGTCCGTGTAAAATTACGAACCCAACTAAAAACTCCGGGTAAAATTACGAACCCAACTAAAACTCCGGGTAAAATTACGAACTCAACTCAAAGTCCGGGTAAAAAATTCGAACCCAACTAAAAAGTCCGGGTAAAATTACGAACCCAACTAAAACTCCGGGTAACATTACGAACCCAACTAAAAAGTCCGGGTAAAATTACGAACCCAACTAAAAAGTCCGGGTAAAATTACGAACCCAACTAAAACTCCGGGTAAAAATACGAACCCAACTAAAGCTCCGGGTAAAAATACGAACCCAACTAAAACTCCGGGTAAAAAATACGAACCCAACTAAAACTCCGGGTAAAAATACGAACCCAACTAAAACTCCGGGTAAAAATACGAACCCAACTAAAACTCCGGGTAAAAAATACGAACCCAACTAAAACTCCGGGTAAAAAATACGAACCCAACTAAAACTCCGGGCAAAAATACTAACAAAACTAAAAAGTCCGCGTAAAAAATACGAACCCAACTAAAACTCCGGTCAAAATACAAACCCAACTAAAACTCCGGGTAAAAATACGAACCCAACTAAAACTCCGGATAAAAAATACGAACCCAACTAAAACTCCGGGTAAAAAATACGAACCCAACTAAAAAGTCCGGTAAAAAATATGAACCCAACTAAAACTCCGGGTAAAAATACCAACACAACTAAAACTCCGGGTAAAAATACGAACCCAACTAAAACTCCGGGTAAAAAATACGAACCCAACAAAACTCCGGGTAAAAAATACGAACCCAACTAAAACTCCGGGTAAAATTACGAACCCAACTAAAACTCCGGGTAAAAAATACGAACCCAACTAAAAAAGTCCGGGTAAAATTACGAACCCAAGTAAAACTCCGGGTAAAATTACGAACCCAACTAAAACTCCGGGTAAAATTACGAACCCAAATAAAAGTCCGGGTAAAAAATACGAACCCAACTAAAAAGTCCGAGTAAAATTACGAACCCAAGTAAAACTCCGGGTAAAATTACGAACCCAACTAAAACTCCGGGTAAAATTACGAACCCAACTAAAACTCCGGGTAAAAAATACGAACCCAACTAAAAAGTCCGTGTAAAATTACGAACCCAACTAAAAACTCCGGGTAAAATTACGAACCCAACTAAAACTCCGGGTAAAATTACGAACTCAACTCAAAGTCCGGGTAAAAAATTCGAACCCAACTAAAAAGTCCGGGTAAAATTACGAACCCAACTAAAACTCCGGGTAACATTACGAACCCAACTAAAAAGTCCGGGTAAAATTACGAACCCAACTAAAAAGTCCGGGTAAAATTACGAACCCAACTAAAAAGTCCGGGTAAAATTACGAACCCAACTAAAACTCCGGGTAAAATTACGAACTCAACTAAAACTCCGGGTAAAATTACGAACCCAACTAAAACTCCGGGTAAAATTACGAACCCAACTAAAAGTCCGGGTAAAAAATACGAACCCAACTAAAAAGTCCGGGTAAAATTACGAACCCAAGTAAAACTCCGGGTAAAATTACGAACCCAACTAAAAAGTCCGGGTAAAATTACGAACCCAAATAAAAAGTCCGGGTAAAATTACTAACCCAACTAAAACTCCGGGTAAAATTACGAACTCAACTAAAACTCCGGGTAAAATTACGAACACAACTAAAACTCCGGGTAAAATTACGAACCCAACTAAAAGTCCAGGTAAAAAATACGAACCCAACTAAAAAATCCGGGTAAAATTACGAACCCAACTAAAAGTCTGGGTAAAAAATACGAACCCAACTAAAAAGTCCGGGTAAAATTACGAACCCAAGTAAAACTCCGGGTAAAATTACGAACCCAACTAAATCTCCGGGTAAAATTACGAACCCAACTAAAAAGTCCGGGTAAAATTACGAACCCAAATAAAAAGTTCGGGTAAAATTACGAACCCAACTAAAACTCCGGGTAAAATTACGAACTCAACTAAAACTCCGGGTAAAATTACGAACCCAACTAAAACTCCGGGTAAAATTACGAACCCAACTAAAACTCGGGGTAAAATTACGAACCCAACTAAAACTCCGGGTAAAATTACGAACCCAACTAAAAAGTCCGGGTAAAAAATACGAACCCAACTAAAACTCCGGGTAAAAAATACGAACCCAACTAAAACTCCGGGCAAAAATACTAACAAAACTAAAAAGTCCGGGTAAAAAATACGAACCCAACTAAAACTCCGGGTAAAAATACGAACCCAACTAAAAAGTCCGGGTAAAAAATACGAACCCAACTAAAACTCCGGGTAAAAATACGAACCCAACTAAAGCTCCGGGTAAAAATACGAACCCAACTAAAACTCCGGGCAAAAATACTAACCCAACTAAAAAGTCCGGGTAAAAAATACGAACCCAACTAAAACTCCGGGTAAAAATACGAACCCAACTAAAGCTCCGGGTAAAAATACGAACCCAACTAAAACTCCGGGTAAAAAATACGAACCCAACTAAAACTCCGGGTAAAAATACGAACCCAACTAAAACTCCGGGTAAAATTACGAACCCAACTAAAACTCGGGGTAAAATTACGAACCCAACTAAAACTCCGGGTAAAATTACGAACCAAACAAAAAAGTCCGGGTAACATTTAGAACCCAACTAAAACTCCGGGTAAAAAAATACGAACCCAACTAAAACTCCGGGCAAAAATACTAACCCAACTAAAAAGTCCGGGTAAAAAATACGAACCCAACTAAAACTCCGGGTAAAAATACGAACCCAACTAAAGCTCCGGGTAAAAATACGAACCCAACTAAAACTCCGGGTAAAAAATACGAACCCAACTAAAACTCCGGGTAAAAATACGAACCGAACTAAAACTCCGGGTAAGAATACGAACCCAACTAAAACTCCGGGTAAAAAATACGAACCCAACTAAAACTCCGGGTAAAAAATACGAACCCAACTAAAACTCCGGGCAAAAATACTAACAAAACTAAAAAGTCCGGGTAAAAAATACGAACCCAACTAAAACTCCGGGTAAAAATACAAACCCAACTAAAACTCCGGGTAAAAATACGAACCCAACTAAAACTCCGGATAAAAAATACGAACCCAACTAAAACTCCGGGTAAAAAATACGAACCCAACTAAAAAGTCCGGTAAAAAATATGAACCCAACTAAAACTCCGGGTAAAATTACCAACACAACTAAAACTCCGGGTAAAAATACGAACCCAACTAAAACTCCGGGTAAAAAATACGAACCCAACAAAACTCCGGGTAAAAAATACGAACCCAATTAAAACTCCGGGTAAAATTACGAACCCAACTAAAAGTCCGGGTAAAAAATACGAACCAAACTAAAAAGTCCGGGTAAAATTACGAACCCAACTAAAACTCCGGGTAAAAAATACGAACCCAACTAAAAAGTCCGGGTAAAATTACGAACCCAAGTAAAACTCCGGGTAAAATTACGAACCCAACTAAAACTCCGGGTAAAATTACGAACCCAAATAAAAGTCCGGGTAAAAAATACGAACCCAACTAAAAAGTCCGAGTAAAATTACGAACCCAACTAAAAGTCCGGGTAAAAAATACGAACCCAACTAAAAAGTCCGGGTAAAATTACGAACCCAAGTGAAACTCCGGGTAAAAATACGAACCCAACTAAAACTCCGGGTAAAATTACGAACCCAACTAAAAGTCCGGGTAAAAAATACGAACCCAACTCAAAAGTCCGGGTAAAATTACGAACCCAACTAAAACTCCGGGTAAAATTACGAACCCAACTAAAACTCCGGGTAAAAAATACGAATCCAACTAAAAAGTCGGTGTAAAATTACGAACCCAACTAAAAAGTCCGGGTAAAATTACGAACCCAACTAAAACTCCGGGTAAAATTACGAACTCAACTAAAACTCCGGGTAAAATTACGAACCCAACTAAAACTAAGGGTAAAATTACGAACCCAACTAAACCTCCGGGTAAAACTACGAACCCAACTAAAAGTCCGGGTAAAAAATACGAACCCAACTAAAAAGTCCGGGTAAAATTACGAACCCAAGTAAAACTCCGGGTAAAATTACGAACCCAACTAAAACTCCGGGTAAAATTACGAACCCAACTAAAAGTCCGGGTAAAAAATACGAACCCAACTAAAAAGTCCGAGTAAAATTACGAACCCAACTAAAAGTCCGGGTAAAAAATACGAACCCAACTAAAACTCCGGGCAAAAATACTAACAAAACTAAAAAGTCCGCGTAAAAAATACGAACCCAACTAAAACTCCGGGTCAAAATACAAACCCAACTAAAACTCCGGGTAAAAATACGAACCCAACTAAAACTCCGGGTAAAATTACGAACCCAACTAAAAGTCCGGGTAAAAAATACGAACCCAACTAAAACTCCGGGCAAAAATACTAACCCAACTAAAAAGTCCGGGTAAAAAATACGAACCCAACTAAAACTCCGGGTAAAAATACGAACCCAACTAAAACTCCGGGTAAAAATACGAACCCAACTAAAACTCCGGGTAAAAAATATGAACCCAACTAAAACTCCGGGTAAAATTACCAACACAACTAAAACTCCGGGTAAAAATACGAACCCAACTAAAACTCCGGGTAAAAAATACGAACCCAACTAAAACTCCGGGTAAAAAATTCGAACCCAACTAAAACTCCGGGTAAAATTACGAACCCAACTAAAAGTCCGGGTAAAAAATACGAACCCAACTAAAAAGTCCGGGTAAAATTACGAACCCAACTAAAACTCCGGGTAAAATTACGAACCCAACTAAAACTCCGGGTAAAAAATACGAACCCAACTAAAAAGTCCGTGTAAAATTACGAACCCAACTAAAAACTCCGGGTAAAATTACGAACCCAACTAAAACTCCGGGTAAAATTACGAACTCAACTCAAAGTCCGGGTAAAAAATTCGAACCCAACTAAAAAGTCCGGGTAAAATTACGAACCCAACTAAAACTCCGGGTAACATTACGAACCCAACTAAAAAGTCCGGGTAAAATTACGAACCCAACTAAAAAGTCCGGGTAAAATTACGAACCCAACTAAAACTCCGGGTAAAAATACGAACCCAACTAAAGCTCCGGGTAAAAATACGAACCCAACTAAAACTCCGGGTAAAAAATACGAACCCAACTAAAACTCCGGGTAAAAATACGAACCCAACTAAAACTCTGGGTAAAAATACGAACCCAACTAAAACTCCGGGTAAAAAATACGAACCCAACTAAAACTCCGGGTAAAAAATACGAACCCAACTAAAACTCCGGGCAAAAATACTAACAAAACTAAAAAGTCCGCGTAAAAAATACGAACCCAACTAAAACTCCGGGTCAAAATACAAACCCAACTAAAACTCCGGGTAAAAATACGAACCCAACTAAAACTCCGGATAAAAAATACGAACCCAACTAAAACTCCGGGTAAAAAATACGAACCCAACTAAAAAGTCCGGTAAAAAATATGAACCCAACTAAAACTCCGGGTAAAAATACCAACACAACTAAAACTCCGGGTAAAAATACGAACCCAACTAAAACTCCGGGTAAAAAATACGAACCCAACAAAACTCCGGGTAAAAAATACGAACCCAACTAAAACTCCGGGTAAAATTACGAACCCAACTAAAACTCCGGGTAAAAAATACGAACCCAACTAAAAAAGTCCGGGTAAAATTACGAACCCAAGTAAAACTCCGGGTAAAATTACGAACCCAACTAAAACTCCGGGTAAAATTACGAACCCAACTAAAAGTCCGGGTAAAAAATACGAACCCAACTAAAAAGTCCGAGTAAAATTACGAACCCAACTAAAAGTCCGGGTAAAAAATACGAACCCAACTAAAAAGTCCGGGTAAAATTACGAACCCAAGTGAAACTCCGGGTAAAAATACGAACCCAACTAAAACTCCGGGTAAAATTACGAACCCAACTAAAAGTCCGGGTAAAAAATACGAACCCAACTAAAAAGTCCGGGTAAAATTACGAACCCAACTAAAACTCCGGGTAAAATTACGAACCCAACTAAAACTCCGGGTAAAAAATACGAACCCAACTAAAAAGTCGGTGTAAAATTACGAACCCAACTAAAAAGTCCGGGTAAAATTACGAACCCAACTAAAACTCCGGGTAAAATTACGAACTCAACTAAAACTCCGGGTAAAATTACGAACCCAACTAAAACTAAGGGTAAAATTACGAACCCAACTAAAACTCCGGGTAAAATTACGAACCCAACTAAAACTCCGGGTAAAATTACGAACCCAACTAAACCTCCGGGTAAAATTACGAACCCAACTAAAAGTCCGGGTAAAAAATACGAACCCAACTAAAAAGTCCGGGTAAAATTACGAACCCAAGTAAAACTCCGGGTAAAATTACGAACCCAACTAAAACTCCGGGTAAAATTACGAACCCAACTAAAAGTCCGGGTAAAAAATACGAACCCAACTAAAAAGTCCGAGTAAAATTACGAACCCAACTAAAAGTCCGGGTAAAAAATACGAACCCAACTAAAAAGTCCGGGTAAAATTACGAACCCAAGTGATACTCCGGGTAAAATTACGAACCCAACTAAAACTCCGGGTAAAATTACGAACCCAACTAAAAGTCCGGGTAAAAAATACGAACCCAACTAAAACTCCGGGCAAAAATACTAACCCAACTAAAAAGTCCGGGTAAAAAATACGAACCCAACTAAAAACTCCGGGTCAAAATACAAACCCAACTAAAACTCCGGGTAAAAATACGAACCCAACTAAAACTCCGGGTAAAATTACGAACCCAACTAAAAGTCCGGGTAAAAAATACGAACCCAACTAAAACTCCGGGCAAAAATACTAACCCAACTAAAAAGTCCGGGTAAAAAATACGAACCCAACTAAAACTCCGGGTAAAAATACGAACCCAACTAAAACTCCGGGTAAAAATACGAACCCAACTAAAACTCCGGGTAAAAAATATGAACCCAACTAAAACTCCGGGTAAAATTACCAACACAACTAAAACTCCGGGTAAAAATACGAACCCAACTAAAACTCCGGGTAAAAAATACGAACCCAACTAAAACTCCGGGTAAAAAATTCGAACCCAACTAAAACTCCGGGTAAAATTACGAACCCAACTAAAAGTCCGGGTAAAAAATACGAACCCAACTAAAAAGTCCGGGTAAAATTACGAACCCAACTAAAACTCCGGGTAAAATTACGAACCCAACTAAAACTCCGGGTAAAAAATACGAACCCAACTAAAAAGTCCGTGTAAAATTACGAACCCAACTAAAAACTCCGGGTAAAATTACGAACCCAACTAAAACTCCGGGTAAAATTACGAACTCAACTCAAAGTCCGGGTAAAAAATTCGAACCCAACTAAAAAGTCCGGGTAAAATTACGAACCCAACTAAAACTCCGGGTAACATTACGAACCCAACTAAAAAGTCCGGGTAAAATTACGAACCCAACTAAAAAGTCCGGGTAAAATTACGAACCCAACTAAAACTCCGGGTAAAAATACGAACCCAACTAAAGCTCCGGGTAAAAATACGAACCCAACTAAAACTCCGGGTAAAAAATACGAACCCAACTAAAAGTCCGGGTAAAAATACGAACCCAACTAAAACTCTGGGTAAAAATACGAACCCAACTAAAACTCCGGGTAAAAAATACGAACCCAACTAAAACTCCGGGTAAAAAATACGAACCCAACTAAAACTCCGGGCAAAAATACTAACAAAACTAAAAAGTCCGCGTAAAAAATACGAACCCAACTAAAACTCCGGGTCAAAATACAAACCCAACTAAAACTCCGGGTAAAAATACGAACCCAACTAAAACTCCGGATAAAAAATACGAACCCAACTAAAACTCCGGGTAAAAAATACGAACCCAACTAAAAAGTCCGGTAAAAAATATGAACCCAACTAAAACTCCGGGTAAAAATACCAACACAACTAAAACTCCGGGTAAAAATACGAACCCAACTAAAACTCCGGGTAAAAAATACGAACCCAACAAAACTCCGGGTAAAAAATACGAACCCAACTAAAACTCCGGGTAAAATTACGAACCCAACTAAAACTCCGGGTAAAAAATACGAACCCAACTAAAAAAGTCCGGGTAAAATTACGAACCCAAGTAAAACTCCGGGTAAAATTACGAACCCAACTAAAACTCCGGGTAAAATTACGAACCCAACTAAAAGTCCGGGTAAAAAATACGAACCCAACTAAAAAGTCCGAGTAAAATTACGAACCCAACTAAAAGTCCGGGTAAAAAATACGAACCCAACTAAAAAGTCCGGGTAAAATTACGAACCCAAGTGAAACTCCGGGTAAAAATACGAACCCAACTAAAACTCCGGGTAAAATTACGAACCCAACTAAAAGTCCGGGTAAAAAATACGAACCCAACTAAAAAGTCCGGGTAAAATTACGAACCCAACTAAAACTCCGGGTAAAATTACGAACCCAACTAAAACTCCGGGTAAAAAATACGAACCCAACTAAAAAGTCGGTGTAAAATTACGAACCCAACTAAAAAGTCCGGGTAAAATTACGAACCCAACTAAAACTCCGGGTAAAATTACGAACTCAACTAAAACTCCGGGTAAAATTACGAACCCAACTAAAACTAAGGGTAAAATTACGAACCCAACTAAAACTCCGGGTAAAATTACGAACCCAACTAAAACTCCGGGTAAAATTACGAACCCAACTAAACCTCCGGGTAAAATTACGAACCCAACTAAAAGTCCGGGTAAAAAATACGAACCCAACTAAAAAGTCCGGGTAAAATTACGAACCCAAGTAAAACTCCGGGTAAAATTACGAACCCAACTAAAACTCCGGGTAAAATTACGAACCCAACTAAAAGTCCGGGTAAAAAATACGAACCCAACTAAAAAGTCCGAGTAAAATTACGAACCCAACTAAAAGTCCGGGTAAAAAATACGAACCCAACTAAAAAGTCCGGGTAAAATTACGAACCCAAGTGATACTCCGGGTAAAATTACGAACCCAACTAAAACTCCGGGTAAAATTACGAACCCAACTAAAAGTCCGGGTAAAAAATACGAACCCAACTAAAACTCCGGGCAAAAATACTAACCCAACTAAAAAGTCCGGGTAAAAAATACGAACCCAACTAAAACTCCGGGTAAAAATACGAACCCAACTAAAACTCCGGGTAAAAATACGAACCCAACTAAAACTCCGGGTAAAAAATATGAACCCAACTAAAACTCCGGGTAAAATTACCAACACAACTAAAACTCCGGGTAAAAATACGAACCCAACTAAAACTCCGGGTAAAAAATACGAACCCAACTAAAACTCCGGGTAAAAAATTCGAACCCAACTAAAACTCCGGGTAAAATTACGAACCCAGCTAAAAGTCCGGGTAAAAAATACGAACCCAACTAAAAAGTCCGGGTAAAATTACGAACCCAACTAAAACTCCGGGTAAAATTACGAACCCAACTAAAACTCCGGGTAAAAAATACGAACCCAACTAAAAAGTCCGTGTAAAATTACGAACCCAACTAAAAACTCCGGGTAAAATTACGAACCCAACTAAAACTCCGGGTAAAATTACGAACTCAACTCAAAGTCCGGGTAAAAAATTCGAACCCAACTAAAAATCCGAGTAAAATTACGAACCCAACTAAAACTCCGGGTAACATTACGAACCCAACTAAAAAGTCCGGGTAAAATTACGAACCCAACTAAAAAGTCCGGGTAAAATTACGAACCCAACAAAACACCGGGTAAAATTACGAACTCAACTAAAACTCCGGGTAAAATTACGAACCCAACTAAAACTCCGGGTAAAATTACGAACCCAACTAAAAGTCCGGGTAAAAAATACGAACCCAACTAAAAAGTCCGGGTAAAATTACGAACCCAAGTAAAACTCCGGGTAAAATTACGAACCCAACTAAAAAGTCCGGGTAAAATTACGAACCCAAATAAAAAGTCCGGGTAAAATTACTAACCCAACTAAAACTCCGGGTAAAATTACGAACTCATCTAAAACTCCGGGTAAAATTACGAACCCAACTAAAACTCCGGGTAAAATTACGAACCCAACTAAAAGTCCAGGTAAAAAATACGAACCCAACTAAAAAGTCCGGGTAAAATTACGAACCCAACTAAAAGTCCGGGTAAAAAATACGAACCCAACTAAAAAGTCCGGGTAAAATTACGAACCCAAGTAAAACTCCGGGTAAAATTACGAACCCAACTAAATCCCCGGGTAAAATTACGAACCCAACTAAAAAGTCCGGGTAAAATTACGAACCCAAATAAAAAGTCCGGGTAAAATTACGAACCCAACCAAAACTCCGGGTAAAAATACGAACCCAACTAAAACTCCGGGTAAAAATACGAACCCAACTAAATCTCCGGGTAAAAAATATGAACCCAACTAAAACTCCGGGTAAAATTACCAACACAACTAAAACTCCGGGTAAAAATACGAACCCAACTAATACTCCGGATAAAAAATACGAACCCAACTAAAACTCCGGGTAAAAAATTCGAACCCAACTAAAACTCCGGGTAAAATTACCAACACAACTAAAACTCCGGGTAAAAATACGAACCCAACTAAAACTCCGGGTAAAAAATACGAACCCAACTAAAACTCCGGGTAAAAAATTCGAACCCAACTAAAACTCCGGGTAAAATTACGAACCCAACTAAAAGTCCGGGTAAAAAATACGAACCCAACTAAAAAGTCCGGGTAAAATTACGAACCCAACTAAAACTCCGGGTAAAATTACGAACCCAACTAAAACTCCGGGTAAAAAATACGAACCCAACTAAAAAGTCCGTGTAAAATTACGAACCCAACTAAAAACTCCGGGTAAAATTACGAACCCAACTAAAACTCCGGGTAAAATTACGAACTCAACTCAAAGTCCGGGTAAAAAATTCGAACCCAACTAAAAAGTCCGAAATTACGAACCCAAATAAAAAGTCCGGGTAAAATTACTAACCCAACTAAAACTCCGGGTAAAATTACGAACTCAACTAAAACTCCGGGTAAAATTACGAACCCAACTAAAACTCCGGGTAAAATTACGAACCCAACTAAAAGTCCGGGTAAAAAATACGAACCCAACTAAAAAGTCCGGGTAAAATTACGAACCCAACTAAAACTCCGGGTAAAATTACGAACCCAACTAAAACTCCGGGTAAAATTACGAACCTAACTAAAACTCCGGGTAAAATTACGAACCCAACTAAAACTCCGGGTAAAATTACGAACCCAACTAAAAAGTGCGGGTAAAATTACGAACCCAACTAAAACTCCGGGTAAAAAATACGAACCAAACAAAAAAGTCCGGGTAACATTTAGAACCCAACTAAAACTCCGGGTAAAAAAATACGAACCCAACTAAAACTCCGGGCAAAAATACTAACCCAACTAAAAAGTCCGGGTAAAAAATACGAACCCAACTAAAACTCCGGGTAAAAATACGAACCCAACTAAAGCTCCGGGTAAAAATACGAACCCAACTAAAACTCCGGGTAAAAAATACGAACCCAACTAAAAGTCCGGGTAAAAAATACGAACCCAACTAAAAAGTCCGGGTAAAATTACGAACCCAAGTAAAACTCCGGGTAAAATTACGAACCCAACTAAAAAGTCCGGGTAAAATTACGAACCCAAATAAAAAGTCCGGGTAAAATTACTAACCCAACTAAAACTCCGGGTAAAATTACGAACTCAACTAAAACTCCCGGTAAAATTACGAACCCAACTAAAACTCCGGGTAAAATTACGAACCCAACTAAAAGTCCAGGTAAAAAATACGAACCCAACTAAAAAGTCCGGGTAAAATTACGAACCCAACTAAAAGTCCGGGTAAAAAATACGAACCCAACTAAAAAGTCCGGGTAAAATTACGAACCCAAGTAAAACTCCGGGTAAAATTACGAACCCAACTAAATCTCCGGGTAAAATTACGAACCCAACTAAAAAGTCCGGGTAAAATTACGAACCCAACTAAAAAGTCCGGGTAAAATTACGAACCCAACTAAAACTCCGGGTAAAATTACGAACCCAACTAAAACTCCGGGCAAAAATACTAACCCAACTAAAAAGTCCGGGTAAAAAATACGAACCCAACTAAAACTCCGGGTAAAAATACGAACCCAACTAAAAGTCCGGGTAAAAATACGAACCCAACTAAAAAGTCCGGGTAAAATTACGAACCCAACTAAGACTCCTTGTAAAATTACGAACCCAACTAAAACTCCGGGTAAAAAATACGAACCCAACTAAAAAGTCCGTGTAAAATTACGAACCCAACTAAAAACTCCGGGTAAAATTACGAACCCAACTAAAACTCCGGGTAAAATTACGAACTCAACTCAAAGTCCGGGTAAAAAATTCGAACCCAACTAAAAATCCGGGTAAAATTACGAACCCAACTAAAACTCCGGGTAACATTACGAACCCAACTAAAAAGTCCGGGTAAAATTACGAACCCAACTAAAAAGTCCGGGTAAAATTACGAACCCAACAAAACTCCGGGTAAAATTACGAACTCAACTAAAACTCCGGGTAAAATTACGAACCCAACTAAAACTCCGGGTAAAATTACGAACCCAACTAAAAGTCCGGGTAAAAAATACGAACCCAACTAAAAAGTCCGGGTAAAATTACGAACCCAAGTAAAACTCCGGGTAAAATTACGAACCCAACTAAAAAGTCCGTGTAAAATTACGAACCCAAATAAAAAGTCCGGGTAAAATTACTAACCCAACTAAAACTCCGGGTAAAATTACGAACTCAACTAAAACTCCGGGTAAAATTACGAACCCAACTAAAACTCCGGGTAAAATTACGAACCCAACTAAAAGTCCAGGTAAAAAATACGAACCCAACTAAAAAGTCCGGGTAAAATTACGAACCCAACTAAAAGTCCGGGTAAAAAATACGAACCCAACTAAAAAGTCCGGGTAAAATTACGAACCCAAGTAAAACTCCGGGTAAAATTACGAACCCAACTAAATCCCCGGGTAAAATTACGAACCCAACTAAAAAGTCCGGGTAAAATTACGAACCCAAATAAAAAGTCCGGGTAAAATTACGAACCCAACCAAAACTCCGGGTAAAAATACGAACCCAACTAAAACTCCGGGTAAAAATACGAACCCAACAAAACTCCGGGTAAAAAATATGAACCCAACTAAAACTCCGGGTAAAATTACCAACACAACTAAAACTCCGGGTAAAAATACGAACCCAACTAAAACTCCGGATAAAAAATACGAACCCAACTAAAACTCCGGGTAAAAAATTCGAACCCAACTAAAACTCCGGGTAAAATTACGAACTCAACTAAAACTCCGGGTAAAATTACGAACCCAACTAAAACTCCGGGTAAAATTACGAACCCAACTAAAAGTCCGCGTAAAAAATACGAACCCAACTAAAAAGTCCGGGTAAAATTACGAACCCAACTAAAACTCCGGGTAAAATTACGAACCCAACTAAAACTCCGGGTAAAATTACGAACCCAACTAAAACTCCGGGTAAAATTACGAACCCAACTAAAACTCCGGGTAAAATTACGAACCCAACTAAAAGTCCGGGTAAAAAATACGAACCCAACTAAAAAGTCCGAGTAAAATTACGAACCCAAGTAAAACTCCGGGTAAAATTACGAACCCAACTAAAACTCCGGGTAAAATTACGAACCCAACTAAAAAGTCCGGGTAAAATTACGAACCCAAATAAAAAGTCCGGGTAAAATTACTAACCCAACTAAAACTCCGGGTAAAATTACGAACTCAACTAAAACTCCGGGTAAAATTACGAACCCAACTAAAACTCCGGGTAAAATTACGAACCCAACTAAAAGTCCGGGTAAAAAATACGAACCCAACTAAAAAGTCCGGGTAAAATTACAAACCCAACTAAAACTCCGGGTAAAATTACGAACCCAACTAAAACTCCGGGTAAAATTACGAACCTAACTAAAACTCCGGGTAAAATTACGAACCCAACTAAAACTCCGGGTAAAATTACGAACCCAACTAAAAAGTGCGGGTAAAATTACGAACCCAACTAAAACTCCGGGTAAAAAATACGAACCAAACAAAAAAGTCCGGGTAACATTTAGAACCCAACTAAAACTCCGGGTAAAAAAATACGAACCCAACTAAAACTCCGGGCAAAAATACTAACCCAACTAAAAAGTCCGGGTAAAAAATACGAACCCAACTAAAACTCCGGGTAAAAATACGAACCCAACTAAAGCTCCGGGTAAAAATACGAACCCAACTAAAACTCCGGGTAAAAAATACGAACCCAACTAAAAGTCCGGGTAAAAAATACGAACCCAACTAAAAAGTCCGGGTAAAATTACGAACCCAAGTAAAACTCCGGGTAAAATTACGAACCCAACTAAAAAGTCCGGGTAAAATTACGAACCCAAATAAAAAGTCCGGGTAAAATTACTAACCCAACTAAAACTCCGGGTAAAATTACGAACTCAACTAAAACTCCGGGTAAAATTACGAACCCAACTAAAACTCCGGGTAAAATTACGAACCCAACTAAAAGTCCAGGTAAAAAATACGAACCCAACTAAAAAAGTCCGGGTAAAATTACGAACCCAACTAAAAGTCCGGGTAAAAAATACGAACCCAACTAAAAAGTCCGGGTAAAATTACGAACCCAAGTAAAACTCCGGGTAAAATTACGAACCCAACTAAATCTCCGGGTAAAATTACGAACCCAACTAAAAAGTCCGGGTAAAATTACGAACCCAACTAAAAAGTCCCGGTAAAATTACGAACCCAACTAAAACTCCGGGTAAAATTACGAACCCAACTAAAACTCCGGGCAAAAATACTAACCCAACTAAAAAGTCCGGGTAAAAAATACGAACCCAACTAAAACTCCGGGTAAAAATACGAACCCAACTAAAACTCCGGGTAAAAATACGAACCCAACTAAAACTCCGGGTAAAAAATACGGACCCAACTAAAACTCCCTGTAAAAATACGAACCCAACTAAAACTCCGGGTAAAAATACGAACCCAACTAAAACTCCGGGCAAAAATACTAACCCAACTAAAAAGTCCGGGTAAAAAATACGAACCCAACTAAAACTCCGGGTAAAAATACGAACCCAACTAAAACTCCGGGTAAAAATACGAACCCAACTAAAACTCCGGGTAAAAAATACGAACCCAACTAAAACTCCGGGTAAAAATACGAACCCAACTAAAACTCCGGGTAAAAATACGAACCCAACTAAAACTCCGGGTAAAAAATACGAACCCAACTAAAACTCCGGGTAAAAAATACGAACCCAACTAAAACTCCGGGCAAAAATACTAACCCAACTAAAAAGTCCGGGTAAAAAATACGAACCCAACTAAAACTCCGGGTAAAAATACAAACCCAACTAAAACTCCGGGTAAAGATACGAACCCAACTAAAACTCCGGATAAAAAATACGAACCCAACTAAAACTCCGGGTAAAAAATACGAACCCAACTAAAAAGTCCGGTAAAAAATATGAACCCAACTAAAACTCCGGGTAAAAAATACGAACCAAACAAAAAAGTCCGGGTAACATTTAGAACCCAACTAAAACTCCGGGTAAAAAAATACGAACCCAACTAAAACTCCGGGCAAAAATACTAACCCAACTAAAAAGTCCGGGTAAAAAATACGAACCCAACTAAAACTCCGGGTAAAAATACGAACCCAACTAAAGCTCCGGGTAAAAATACGAACCCAACTAAAACTCCGGGTAAAGAATACGAACCCAACTAAAACTCCGGGTAAAAATACGAACCCAACTAAAACTCCGGGTAAAAATACGAACCCAACTAAAACTCCGGGTAAAAAATACGAACCCAACTAAAACTCCGGGTAAAAAATACGAACCCAACTAAAACTCCGGGCAAAAATACTAACAAAACTAAAAAGTCCGCGTAAAAAATACGAACCCAACTAAAACTCCGGGTCAAAATACAAACCCAACTAAAACTCCGGGTAAAAATACGAACCCAACTAAAACTCCGGATAAAAAATACGAACCCAACTAAAACTCCGGGTAAAAAATACGAACCCAACTAAAAAGTCCGGTAAAAAATATGAACCCAACTAAAACTCCGGGTAAAAATACCAACACAACTAAAACTCCGGGTAAAAATACGAACCCAACTAAAACTCCGGGTAAAAAATACGAACCCAACAAAACTCCGGGTAAAAAATACGAACCCAACTAAAACTCCGGGTAAAATTACGAACCCAACTAAAACTCCGGGTAAAAAATACGAACCCAACTAAAAAAGTCCGGGTAAAATTACGAACCCAAGTAAAACTCCGGGTAAAATTACGAACCCAACTAAAACTCCGGGTAAAATTACGAACCCAACTAAAAGTCCGGGTAAAAAATACGAACCCAACTAAAAAGTCCGAGTTAAAATTAGGAACCCAACTAAAAGTCCGGGTAAAAAATACGAACCCAACTAAACTCCGGGTAAAAAATACGAACCCAACTAAAAAGTCGGTGTAAAATTACGAACCCAACTAAAAGTCCGGGTAAAATTACGAACCCAACTAAAACTCCGGGTAAAATTACGAACTCAACTAAAACTCCGGGTAAAATTACGAACCCAACTAAAACTAAGGGTAAAATTACGAACCCAACTAAAACTCCGGGTAAAATTACGAACCCAACTAAAACTCCGGGTAAAATTACGAACCCAACTAAACCTCCGGGTAAAATTACGAACCCAACTAAAAGTCCGGGTAAAAAATACGAACCCAACTAAAAAGTCCGGATAAAATTACGAACCCAAGAAAAACTCCGGGTAAAATTACGAACCCAACTAAAACTCCGGTAAAATTACGAACCCAACTAAAAGTCCGGGTAAAAAATACGAACCCAACTAAAAAGTCCGAGTAAAATTACGAACCCAACTAAAAGTCCGGGTAAAAAATACGAACCCAACTAAAAAGTACGGGTAAAATTACGAACCCAAGTGATACTCCGGGTAAAATTACGACCCAACTAAAACTCCGGGTAAAATTACGAACCAACTAAAAGTCCGGGTAAAAAATACGAACCCAACTAAAACTCCGGGGCAAAAATACTAACCCAACTAAAAGTCCGGGTAAAAAATACGAACCCAACTAAAACTCCGGGTAAAATACGAACCCAACTAAAACTCCGGGTAAAAATACGAACCCAACTAAAACTCCGGGTAAAAAATATGACCCAACTAAAACTCCGGGTAAAATTACCAACACAACTAAAACTCCGGGTAAAAATACGAACCCAACTAAAACTCCGGGTAAAAAATACGAACCCAACTAAAACTCCGGTAAAAAATTCGAACCCAACTAAAACTCCGGGTAAAATTACGAACCCAGCTAAAAGTCCGGGGTAAAAAATGCGAACCCAACTAAAAAGTCCGGGTAAAATTACGAACCCAACTAAAACTCCGGGTAAAATTACGAACCCAACTAAAACTCCGGGTAAAAAATACGAACCCAACTAAAAAGTCCGTGTAAAATTACGAACCCAACTAAAAACTCCGGGGTAAAATTACGAACCCAACTAAAACTCGGGTAAAATTACGAACTCAACTCAAAGTCCGGGTAAAAAATTCGAACCCAACTAAAAATCCGGGGTAAAATTACGAACCCAACTAAAACTCCTGGTAACATTACGAACCCCAACTAAAAAGTCCGGGTAAAATTACGAACCCAACTAAAAAGTCCGGGTAAAATTACGAACCCAACAAAACTCCGGGTAAAATTACGAACTCAACTAAAACTCCGGTAAAATTACGAACCAACTAAAACTCCGGGTAAAATTACGAACCCAACTAAAAGTCCGGTAAAAAATACGAACCCAACTAAAAAGTCCGGGTAAAATTACGAACCCAAGTAAAACTCCGGGTAAAATTACGAACCCAACTAAAAAGTCCGGGTAAAATTACGAACCCAAATAAAAAGTCCGGGTAAAATTACTAACCCAACTAAAACTCCGGGTAAAATTACGAACTCAACTAAAACTCCGGGTAAAATACGAACCCAACTAAAACTCCGGGTAAAATTACGAACCCAACTAAAAGTCCAGGTAAAAAATACGAACCCAACTAAAAGTCCGGGTAAAATTACGAACCCAACTAAAAGTCCGGGTAAAAAATACGAACCCAACTAAAAAGTCCGGGTAAAATTACGAACCCAAGTAAAACTCCGGGTAAAATTACGAACCCAACTAAATCCCCGGGTAAAATTACGAACCCAACTAAAAAGTCCGGGTAAAATTACGAACCCAAATAAAAAGTCCGGGTAAAATTACGAACCCAACCAAAACTCCGGGGTAAAATACGAACCCAACTAAAACTCCGGGTAAAAATACGAACCAACTAAAACTCCGGGTAAAAAATATGAACCCAACTAAAACTCCGGGTAAAATTACCAACACAACTAAAACTCCGGGTAAAAATACGAACCCAACTAAAACTCCGGATAAAAAATACGAACCCAACTAAAACTCCGGGTAAAAAATTCGAACCCAACTAAAACTCCGGGTAAAATTACGAACTCAACTAAAACTCCGGGTAAAATTACGAACCCAACTAAAACTCCGGGTATAATTACGAACCCAACTAAAAGTCCGCGTAAAAAATACGAACCCAACTAAAAAGTCCGGGTAAAATTACGAACCCAACTAAAACTCCGGGTAAAATTACGAACCCAACTAAAACTCCGGGTAAAATTACGAACCCAACTAAAACTCCGGGTAAAATTACGAACCCAACTAAAACTCCGGGTAAAATTACGAACCCAACTAAAAGTCCGGGTAAAAAATACGAACCCAACTAAAAAGTCCGAGTAAAATTACGAACCCAAGTAAAACTCCGGGTAAAATTACGAACCCAACTAAAACTCCGGGTAAAATTACGAACCCAACTAAAAAGTCCGGGTAAAATTACGAACCCAAATAAAAAGTCCGGGTAAAATTACTAACCCAACTAAAACTCCGGGTAAAATTACGAACTCAACTAAAACTCCGGGTAAAATTACGAACCCAACTAAAACTCCGGGTAAAATTACGAACCCAACTAAAAGTCCGGGTAAAAAATACGAACCCAACTAAAAAGTCCGGGTAAAATTACGAACCCAACTAAAACTCCGGGTAAAATTACGAACCCAACTAAAACTCCGGGTAAAATTACGAACCTAACTAAAACTCCGGGTAAAATTACGAACCCAACTAAAACTCCGGGTAAAATTACGAACCCAACTAAAAAGTGCGGGTAAAATTACGAACCCAACTAAAACTCCGGGTAAAAAATACGAACCAAACAAAAAAGTCCGGGTAACATTTAGAACCCAACTAAAACTCCGGGTAAAAAAATACGAACCCAACTAAAACTCCGGGCAAAAATACTAACCCAACTAAAAAATTCCGGGTAAAAAATACGAACCCAACTAAAACTCCGGGTAAAAATACGAACCCAACTAAAGCTCCGGGTAAAAATACGAACCCAACTAAAACTCCGGGTAAAAAATACGAACCCAACTAAAACTCCGGGTAAAAATACGAACCCAACTAAAACTCCGGGTAAAAATACGAACCCAACTAAAACTCCGGGTAAAAAATACGAACCCAACTAAAACTCCGGGTAAAAAATACGAACCCAACTAAAACTCCGGGCAAAAATACTAACCCCCACTAAAAAGTCCGGGTAAAAAATACGAACCCAACTAAAACTCCGGGTAAAAATACAAACCCAACTAAAACTCCGGGTAAAAATACGAACCCAACTAAAACTCCGGATAAAAAATACGAACCCAACTAAAACTCCGGGTAAAAAATACGAACCCAACTAAAAAGTCCGGTAAAAAATATGAACCCAACTAAAACTCCGGGTAAAATTACCAACACAACTAAAACTCCGGGTAAAAATACGAACCCAACTAAAACTCCGGGTAAAAAATACGAACCCAACAAAACTCCGGGTAAAAAATACGAACCCAACTAAAACTACGGGTAAAATTACGAACCCAACTAAAAGTCCGGGTAAAAAATACGAACCCAACTAAAAAGTCCGGGTAAAATTACGAACCCAACTAAAACTCCGGGTAAAAAATACGAACCCAACTAAAAAGTCCGGGTAAAATTACGAACCCAAGTAAAACTCCGGGTAAAATTACGAACCCAACTAAAACTCCGGGTAAAATTACGAACCCAACTAAAAGTCCGGGTAAAAAATACGAACCCAACTAAAAAGTCCGAGTAAAATTACGAACCCAACTAAAAGTCCGGGTAAAAAATACGAACCCAACTAAAATGTCCGGGTAAAATTACGAACCCAAGTGAAACTCCGGGTAAAATTACGAACCCAACTAAAACTCCGGGTAAAATTACGAACCCAACTAAAAGTCCGGGTAAAAAATACGAACCCAACTAAAAAGTCCGGGTAAAATTACGAACCCAACTAAAACTCCGGGTAAAATTACGAACCCAACTAAAACTCCGGGTAAAAAATACGAACCCAACTAAAAAGTCGGTGTAAAATTACGAACCCAACTAAAAACTCCGGGTAAAATTACGAACCCAACTAAAAAGTCCGGGTAAAATTACGAACCCAAATAAAAAGTCCGGGTAAAATTACTAACCCAACTAAAACTCCGGGTAAAATTACGAACTCAACTAAAACTCCGGGTAAAATTACGAACCCAACTAAAACTCCGGGTAAAATTACGAACCCAACTAAAAGTCCGGGTAAAAAATACGAACCCAACTAAAAAGTCCGGGTAAAATTACGAACCCAACTAAAACTCCGGGTAAAATTACGAACCCAACTAAAACTCCGGGTAAAATTACGAATCTAACTAAAACTCCGGGTAAAATTACGAACCCAACTAAAACTCCGGGTAAAATTACGAACCCAATTAAAAAGTGCGGGTAAAATTACGAACCCAACTAAAACTCCGGGTAAAAAATACGAACCAAACAAAAAAGTCCGGGTAACATTTAGAACCCAACTAAAACTCCGGGTAAAAAAATACGAACCCAACTAAAACTCCGGGCAAAAATACTAACCCAACTAAAAAGTCCGGGTAAAAAATACGAACCCAACTAAAACTCCGGGTAAAAATACGAACCCAACTAAAGCTCCGGGTAAAAATACGAACCCAACTAAAACTCCGGGTAAAAAATACGAACCCAACTAAAACTCCGGGTAAAAATACGAACCCAACTAAAACTCCGGGTAAAAATACGAACCCAACTAAAACTCCGGGTAAAAAATACGAACCCAACTAAAACTCCGGGTAAAAAATACGAACCCAACTAAAACTCCGGGCAAAAATACTAACCCAACTAAAAAGTCCGGGTAAAAAATACGAACCCAAATAAAACTCCGGGTAAAAATACAAACCCAACTAAAACTCCGGGTAAAAATACGAACCCAACTAAAACTCCGGATAAAAAATACGAACCCAACTAAAACTCCGGGTAAAAAATACGAACCCAACTAAAAAGTCCGGTAAAAAATATGAACCCAACTAAAACTCCGGGTAAAATTACCAACACAACTAAAACTCCGGGTAAAAATACGAACCCAACTAAAACTCCGGGTAAAAAATACGAACCCAACAAAACTCCGGGTAAAAAATACGAACCCAACTAAAACTCCGGGTAAAATTACGAACCCAACTAAAAGTCCGGGTAAAAAATACGAACCCAACTAAAAAGTCCGGGTAAAATTACGAACCCAACTAAAACTCCGGGTAAAAAATACGAACCCAACTAAAAAGTCCGGGTAAAATTACGAACCCAAGTAAAACTCCGGGTAAAATTACGAACCCAACTAAAACTCCGGGTAAAATTACGAACCCAACTAAAAGTCCGGGTAAAAAATACGAACCCAACTAAAAAGTCCGAGTAAAATTACGAACCCAACTAAAAGTCCGGGTAAAAAATACGAACCCAACTAAAAAGTCCGGGTAAAATTACGAACCCAAGTGAAACTCCGGGTAAAATTACGAACCCAACTAAAACTCCGGGTAAAATTACGAACCCAACTAAAAGTCCGGGTAAAAAATACGAACCCAACTAAAAAGTCCGGGTAAAATTACGAACCCAACTAAAACTCCGGGTAAAATTACGAACCCAACTAAAACTCCGGGTAAAAAATACGAACCCAACTAAAAAGTCGGTGTAAAATTACGAACCCAACTAAAAAGTCCGGGTAAAATTACGAACCCAACTAAAACTCCGGGTAAAATTACGAACTCAACTAAAACTCCGGGTAAAATTACGAACCCAACTAAAACTAAGGGTAAAATTACTAACCCAACTAAAACTCCGGGTAAAATTACGAACCCAACTAAAACTCCGGCTAAAATTACGAACCCAACTAAAAGTCCGGGTAAAAAATACGAACCCAACTAAAAAGTCCGGGTAAAATTACGAACCCAAGTAAAACTCCGGGTAAAATTACGAACCCAACTAAAACTCCGGGTAAAATTACGAACCCAACTAAAAGTCCGGGTAAAAAATACGAACCCAACTAAAAAGTCCGAGTAAAATTACGAACCCAACTAAAAGTCCGGGTAAAAAATACGAACCCAACTAAAAAGTTCGGGTAAAATTACGAACCCAAGTGAAACTCCGGATAAAATTACTAACCCAACTAAAACTCCGGGTAAAATTACGAACCCAACTAAAAGTCCGGGTAAAAAATACGAACCCAACTAAAACTCCGGGAAAAAATACTAACCCAACTAAAAAGTCCGGGGTAAAAAATACGAACCCAACTAAAACTCCGGGTAAAAATACGAACCCAACTAAAACTCCGGGTAAAAATACGAACCCAACTAAACTCCGGGTAAAAAATATGAACCCAACTAAAAACTCCGGGTAAAATTACCACACAACTAAAACTCCGGGTAAAAATACGAACCCAACTAAAACTCCGGGTAAAAAAATACGAACCCAACTAAACTCCGGGTAAAAAATTCGAGCCCAACTAAAACTCCGGGTAAAATTACGAACCCAACTAAAAGTCCGGGTAAAAAATACGAACCCAACTAAAAAGTCCGGGTAAAATTACGAACCCTACTAAAACTCCGGGTAAAATTACGAACCCAACTAAAACTCCGGGTAAAAAATAAGAACCCAACTAAAAAGTCCGTGTAAAATTACGAACCCAACTAAAAACTCCGGGTAAAATTACGAACCCAACTAAAACTCCGGGTAAAATTACGAACTCAACTCAAAGTCCGGGTAAAAAATTCGAACCCAACTAAAAAGTCCTTGTAAAATTACGAACCCAACTAAAACTCCGGGTAACATTACGAACCCAACTAAAAAGTCCGGGTAAAATTACGAACCCAACTAAAAAGTCCGGGTAAAATTACGAACCCAACTAAAAAGTCCGGGTAAAATTACGAACCCAACTAAAACTCCGGGTAAAATTACGAACTCAACTAAAACTCCGGGTAAAATTACGAACCCAACTAAAACTCCGGGTAAAATTACGAACCCAACTAAAAGTCCGGGTAAAAAATACGAACCCAACTAAAAAGTCCGGGTAAAATTACGAACCCAAGTAAAACTCCGGGTAAAATTACGAACCCAACTAAAAAGTCCGGGTAAAATTACGAACCCAAATAAAAAGTCCGGGTAAAATTACTAACCCAACTAAAACTCCGGGTAAAATTATGAACTCAACTAAAACTCCGGGTAAAATTACGAACCCAACTAAAACTCCGGGTAAAATTACGAACCCAAGTAAAAGTCCAGGTAAAAAATACGAACCCAACTAAAAAGTCCGGGTAAAATTACGAACCCAACTAAAAGTCCGGGTAAAAAATACGAACCCAACTAAAAAGTCCGGGTAAAATTACGAACCCAAGTAAAACTCCGGGTAAAATTACGAACCCAACTAAATCTCCGGGTAAAATTACGAACCCAACTAAAAAGTCCGGGTAAAATTACGAACCCAAATAAAAAGTTCGGGTAAAATTACGAACCCAACTAAAACTCCGGGTAAAATTACGAACTCAACTAAAACTCCGGGTAAAATTACGAACCCAACTAAAACTCCGGGTAAAATTACGAACCCAACTAAAAGTCCGCGTAAAAAATACGAACCCAACTAAAAAGTCCGGGTAAAATTACGAACCCAACTAAAACTCCGGGTAAAATTACGAACCCAACTAAAACTCCGGGTAAAATTACGAAACCAACTAAAACTCGGGGTAATATTACGAACCCAACTAAAATTCCGGGTAAAATTACGAACCCAACTAAAAAGTCCGGGTAAAATTACGAACCCAACTAAAACTCCGGGTATAAAATACGAACCAAACAAAAAAGTCCGGGTAACATTTAGAACCCAAGTAAAACTCCGGGTAAAATTACGAACCCAACTAAATCTCCGGGTAAAATTACGAACCCAACTAAAAAGTCCGGGTAAAATTACGAACCCAAATAAAAAGTTCGGGTAAAATTACGAACCCAACTAAAACTCCGGGTAAAATTACGAACTCAACTAAAACTCCGGGTAAAATTACGAACCCAACTAAAACTCCGGGTAAAAATACGAACCCAACTAAAGCTCCGGGTAAAAATACGAACCCAACTAAAACTCCGGGTAAAAAATACGAACCCAACTAAAACTCCGGGTAAAAATACGAACCCAACTAAAACTCCGGGTAAAAATACGAACCCAACTAAACTCCGGGTAAAAAATACGAACCCAACTAAAACTCCGGGTAAAAAATACGAACCCAACTAAAACTCCGGGCAAAAATACTAACCCAACTAAAAAGTCCGGGTAAAAAATACGAACCCAACTAAAACTCCGGGTAAAAATACAAACCCAACTAAAACTCCGGGTAAAAATACGAACCCAACTAAAACTCCGGATAAAAATTACGAACTCAACTAAAACTCCGGGTAAAATTACGAACCCAACTAAAACTCCGGGTAAAATTACGAACCCAACTAAAAGTCCGGGTAAAAAATACGAACCCAACTAAAAAGTCCGGGTAAAATTACGAACCCAAGTAAAACTCCGGGTAAAATTACGAACCCAACTAAAAAGTCCGGGTAAAATTACGAACCCAAATAAAAAGTCCGGGTAAAATTACTAACCCAACTAAACTCCGGGTAAAATTATGAACTCAACTAAAACTCCGGGTAAAATTACGAACCCAACTAAAACTCCGGTAAAATTACGAACCCAAGTAAAAGTCCAGGTAAAAAATACGAACCCAACTAAAAAGTCCGGGTAAAATTACGAACCCAACTAAAAGTCCGGGTAAAAAAATACGAACCCAACTAAAAAGTCCGGGTAAAATTACGACCCAAGTAAAACTCCGGGTAAAATTACGAACCCAACTAAATCTCCGGGTAAAATTACGAACCAACTAAAAAGTCCGGGTAAAATTACGAACCCAAATAAAAAGTTCGGGTAAAATTACGAACCCAACTAAAACTCCGGGTAAAATTACGAACTCAACTAAAACTCCGGGTAAAATTACGAACCCAACTAAAACTCCGGGTAAAATTACGAACCCAACTAAAAGTCCGCGTAAAAAATACGAACCCAACTAAAAAGTCCGGGTAAAATTACGAACCCAACTAAAACTCCGGGTAAAATTACGAACCCAACTAAAACTCCGGGTAAAATTACGAAACCAACTAAAACTCGGGGTAATATTACGAACCGAACTAAAATTCCGGGTAAAATTACGAACCCAACTAAAAAGTCCGGGTAAAATTACGAACCCAACTAAAACTCCGGGTATAAAATACGAACCAAACAAAAAAGTCCGGGTAACATTTAGAACCCAAGTAAAACTCCGGGTAAAATTACGAACCCAACTAATCTCCGGGTAAAATTACGAACCCAACTAAAAAGTCCGGGTAAAATTACGAACCCAAATAAAAAGTTCGGGTAAAAATTACGACCCAACTAAACTCCGGGTAAAATTACGAACTCAACTAAAACTCCGGGTAAAATTACGAACCCAACTAAAACTCCGGGTAAAAATACGAACCCAACTAAAGCTCCGGGTAAAAATACGAACCCAACTAAAACTCCGGGTAAAAAATACGAACCCAACTAAAACTCCGGTAAAAATACGAACCCAACTAAAACTCCGGGTAAAAATACGAACCCAACTAAAACTCCGGGTAAAAAATACGAACCCCAACTAAAACTCCGGGTAAAAAATACGAACCCAACTAAAACTCCGGGCAAAAATACTAACCCAACTAAAAAGTCCGGGTAAAAAATACGAACCCAACTAAAACTCCGGGTAAAAATACAAACCCAACTAAAACTCCGGGTAAAAATACGAACCCAACTAAAACTCCGGATAAAAAATACGAACCCAACTAAAACTCCGGGGTAAAAATACGAACCCAACTAAAAAGCCCGGTAAAAAATATGAACCCAACTAAAACTCCGGGTAAAATTACCAACACAACTAAAACTCCCGGGTAAAAATACGAACCCAACTAAAACTCGGGTAAAAATACGAACCCAACAAAACTCGGGTAAAAAATACGAACCCAACTAAAACTCCGGGTAAAATTACGAACCCAACTAAAAGTCCGGGTAAAAAATACGAACCCAACTAAAAAGTCCGGTAAAATTACGAACCCAACTAAAACTCCGGGTAAAAATACGAACCCAACTAAAAAGTCCGGGTAAAATTACGAACCCAAGTAAAACTCCGGGTAAAATTACGAACCCAACTAAAACTCCGGGTTAAAATTACGAACCCAACTAAAAGTCCGGGTAAAAAATACGAACCCAACTAAAAAGTCCGAGTAAAATTACGAACCCAACTAAAAGTCCGGGTAAAAAATACGAACCCAACTAAAAAGTCCGGGTAAAATTACGAACCCAAGTGAAACTCCGGGTAAAATTACGAACCCAACTAAAACTCCGGGTTAAATTAGGAACCCAACTAAAAGTCCGGGTAAAAAATACGAACCCAACTAAAAAGTCCGGTAAATTACGAACCCAACTAAAACTCCGGGTAAAATTACGAACCCCAACTAAAACTCCGGGTAAAAAATACGAACCCAACTAAAAAGTCGGTGTAAAATTACGAACCCAACTAAAAAGTCCGGGTAAAATTTACGAACCCAACTAAAACTCCGGGTAAAATTACGAACTCAACTAAAACTCCGGGTAAAATTACGAACCCAACTAAAACTAAGGGTAAAATTACAAACCCAACTAAAACTCCGGGTAAAATTACGAACCCAACTAAAACTCCGGGTAAAATTACGAACCCAACTAAAACTCCGGGTAAAATTACGAACCCAACTAAAAGTCCGGGTAAAAAATACGAACCCAACTAAAAAGTCCGGGTAAAATTACGAACCAAGTAAAACTCCGGGTAAAATTACGAACCCAACTAAACCTCCGGGTAAAATTACGAACCCAACTAAAAGTCCGGGGTAAAAAATACGAACCCAACTAAAAAGTCCGAGTAAAATTACGAACCCAACTAAAAGTCCGGGTAAAAAATACGAACCCAACTAAAAAGTCCGGGTAAAATTACGAACCAAGTGAAACTCCGGGTAAAATTACGAACCCAACTAAAACTCCGGGTAAATTACGAACCCAACTAAAAGTCCGGGTAAAAATACGAACCCAACTAAAACTCCGGGCAAAAATACTAACCCAACTAAAAGTCCGGGTAAAAAATACGAACCCAACTAAAACTCCGGGTAAAAATACGAACCCAACTAAAACTCCGGGTAAAAATACGAACCCAACTAAAACTCCGGGTAAAAAATATGAACCCAACTAAAACTCCGGGTAAAATTACCAACACAACTAAAACTCCGGGTAAAAATACGAACCCAACTAAAACTCCGGGTAAAAAATACGAACCCAACTAAACTCCGGGTAAAAAATTCGAACCCAACTAAAACTCCGGGTAAAATTACGAACCCAACTAAAAGTCCGGGTAAAAAATACGAACCCAACTAAAAAGTCCGGGTAAAATTACGAACCCAACTAAAACTCCGGGTAAAATTACGAACCCAACTAAAACTCCGGTAAAAAATACGAACCCAACTAAAAAGTCCGTGTAAAATTACGAACCCAACTAAAAACTCCGGGTAAAATTACGAACCCAACTAAAACTCCGGGTAAAATTACGAACTCAACTCAAAGTCCGGGTAAAAAATTCGAACCCAACTAAAAAGTCCGGGTAAAATTACGAACCAACTAAAACTCCGGGTAACATTACGAACCCAACTAAAAAGTCCGGGTAAAATTACGAACCCAACTAAAAAGTCCGGGTAAAATTACGAACCCAACTAAAAAGTCCGGGTAAAATTACGACCCAACTAAAACTCCGGGTAAAATTACGAACTCAACTAAAACTCCGGGTAAAATACGAACCCAACTAAAACTCCGGGTAAAATTACGAACCCAACTAAAAGTCCGGGTAAAAAATACGAACCCAACTAAAAAGTTCGGGTAAAATTACGAACCCAAGTAAAACTCCGGGTAAAATTACGAACCCAACTAAAAAGTCCGGGTAAAATTACGAACCCAAATAAAAAGTCCGGGTAAAATTACTAACCCAACTAAAACTCCGGGTAAAATTACGAACTCAACTAAAACTCCGGGTAAAATTACGAACCCAACTAAAACTCCGGGTAAAATTACGAACCCAACTAAAAGTCAAGGTAAAAAATACGAACCCAACTAAAAAGTCCGGGTAAAATTACGAACCCAACTAAAAGTCCGGGTAAAAAATACGAACCCAACTAAAAAGTCCGGGTAAAATTACGAACCCAAGTAAAACTCCGGGTAAAATTACGAACCCAACTAAATCTCCGGGTAAAATTACGAACCCAACTAAAAAGTCCGGGTAAAATTACGAACCCAAATAAAAAGTTCGGGTAAAATTACGAACCCAACTAAAACTCCGGGTAAAATTACGAACCCAACTAAAAGTCCGGGTAAAAAATACGAACCCAACTAAAAAGTCCGGGTAAAATTACGAACCCAACTAAAACTCCGGGTAAAAAATACGAACCCAACTAAAAAGTCCGGGTAAAATTACGAACCCAAGTAAAACTCCGGGTAAAATTACGAACCCAACTAAAACTCCGGGTAAAATTACGAACCCAACTAAAAGTCCGGGTAAAAAATACGAACCCAACTAAAAAGTCCGAGTAAAATTACGAACCCAACTAAAAGTCCGGGTAAAAAATACGAACCCAACTAAAAAGTCCGGGTAAAATTACGAACCCAAGTGAAACTCCGGGTAAAATTACGAACCCAACTAAAACTCCGGGTAAAATTAGGAACCCAACTAAAAGTCCGGGTAAAAAATACGAACCCAACTAAAAAGTCCGGGTAAAATTACGAACCCAACTAAAACTCCGGGTAAAATTACGAACCCAACTAAAACTCCGGGTAAAAAATACGAACCCAACTAAAAAGTCGGTGTAAAATTACGAACCCAACTAAAAAGTCCGGGTAAAATTACGAACCCAACTAAAACTCCGGGTAAAATTACGAACTCAACTAAAACTCCGGGTAAAATTACGAACCCAACTAAAACTAAGGGTAAAATTACAAACCCAACTAAAACTCCGGGTAAAATTACGAACCCAACTAAAACTCCGGGTAAAATTACGAACCCAACTAAAACTCCGGGTAAAATTACGAACCCAACTAAAAGTCCGGGTAAAAAATACGAACCCAACTAAAAAGTCCGGGTAAAATTACGAACCCAAGTAAAACTCCGGGTAAAATTACGAACCCAACTAAAACTCCGGGTAAAATTACGAACCCAACTAAAAGTCCGGGTAAAAAATACGAACCCAACTAAAAAGTCCGAGTAAAATTACGAACCCAACTAAAAGTCCGGGTAAAAAATACGAACCCAACTAAAAAGTCCGGGTAAAATTACGAACCCAAGTGAAACTCCGGGTAAAATTACGAACCCAACTAAAACTCCGGGTAAAATTACGAACCCAACTAAAAGTCCGGGTAAAAAATACGAACCCAACTAAAACTCCGGGCAAAAATACTAACCCAACTAAAAAGTCCGGGTAAAAAATACGAACCCAACTAAAACTCCGGGTAAAAATACGAACCCAACTAAAACTCCGGGTAAAAATACGAACCCAACTAAAACTCCGGGTAAAAAATATGAACCCAACTAAAACTCCGGGTAAAATTACCAACACAACTAAAACTCCGGGTAAAAATACGAACCCAACTAAAACTCCGGGTAAAAAATACGAACCCAACTAAAACTCCGGGTAAAAAATTCGAACCCAACTAAAACTCCGGGTAAAATTACGAACCCAACTAAAAGTCCGGGTAAAAAATACGAACCCAACTAAAAAGTCCGGGTAAAATTACGAACCCAACTAAAACTCCGGGTAAAATTACGAACCCAACTAAAACTCCGGGTAAAAAATACGAACCCAACTAAAAAGTCCGTGTAAAATTACGAACCCAACTAAAAACTCCGGGTAAAATTACGAACCCAACTAAAACTCCGGGTAAAATTACGAACTCAACTCAAAGTCCGGGTAAAAAATTCGAACCCAACTAAAAAGTCCGGGTAAAATTACGAACCCAACTAAAACTCCGGGTAACATTACGAACCCAACTAAAAAGTCCGGGTAAAATTACGAACCCAACTAAAAAGTCCGGGTAAAATTACGAACCCAACTAAAAAGTCCGGGTAAAATTACGAACCCAACTAAAACTCCGGGTAAAATTACGAACTCAACTAAAACTCCGGGTAAAATTACGAACCCAACTAAAACTCCGGGTAAAATTACGAACCCAACTAAAAGTCCGGGTAAAAAATACGAACCCAACTAAAAAGTTCGGGTAAAATTACGAACCCAAGTAAAACTCCGGGAAAATTACGAACCCAACTAAAAAGTCCGGGTAACATTACGAACCCAAATAAAAAGTCCGGGTAAAATTACTAACCCAACTAAAACTCCGGGTAAAATTACGAACTCAACTAAAACTCCGGGTAAAATTACGAACCCAACTAAAACTCCGGGTAAAATTACGAACCCAACTAAAAGTCAAGGTAAAAAATACGAACCCAACTAAAAAGTCCGGGTAAAATTACGAACCCAACTAAAAGTCCGGGTAAAAAATACGAACCCAACTAAAAAGTCCGGGTAAAATTACGAACCCAAGTAAAACTCCGGGTAAAATTACGAACCCAACTAAATCTCCGGGTAAAATTACGAACCCAACTAAAAAGTCCGGGTAAAATTACGAACCCAAATAAAAAGTTCGGGTAAAATTACGAACCCAACTAAAACTCCGGGTAAAATTACGAACCCAACTAAAAGTCCGGGTAAAAAATACGAACCCAACTAAAAAGTCCGGGTAAAATTACGAACCCAACTAAAACTCCGGGTAAAAAATACGAACCCAACTAAAAAGTCCGGGTAAAATTACGAACCCAAGTAAAACTCCGGGTAAAATTACGAACCCAACTAAAACTCCGGGTAAAATTACGAACCCAACTAAAAGTCCGGGTAAAAAATACGAACCCAACTAAAAAGTCCGAGTAAAATTACGAACCCAACTAAAAGTCCGGGTAAAAAATACGAACCCAACTAAAAAGTCCGGGTAAAATTACGAACCCGTGTGAAACTCCGGGTAAAATTACGAACCCAACTAAAACTCCGGGTAAAATTAGGAACCCAACTAAAAGTCCGGGTAAAAAATACGAACCCAACTAAAAAGTCCGGGTAAAATTACGAACCCAACTAAAACTCCGGGTAAAATTACGAACCCAACTAAAACTCCGGGTAAAAAATACGAACCCAACTAAAAAGTCGGTGTAAAATTACGAACCCAACTAAAAAGTCCGGGTAAAATTACGAACCCAACTAAAACTCCGGGTAAAATTACGAACTCAACTAAAACTCCGGGTAAAATTACGAACCCAACTAAAACTAAGGGTAAAATTACAAACCCAACTAAAACTCCGGGTAAAATTACGAACCCAACTAAAACTCCGGGTAAAATTACGAACCCAACTAAAACTCCGGGTAAAATTACGAACCCAACTAAAAGTCCGGGTAAAAAATACGAACCCAACTAAAAAGTCCGGGTAAAATTACGAACCCAAGTAAAACTCCGGGTAAAATTACGAACCCAACTAAAACTCCGGGTAAAATTACGAACCCAACTAAAAGTCCGGGTAAAAAATACGAACCCAACTAAAAAGTCCGAGTAAAATTACGAACCCAACTAAAAGTCCGGGTAAAAAATACGAACCCAACTAAAAAGTCCGGGTAAAATTACGAACCCAAGTGAAACTCCGGGTAAAATTACGAACCCAACTAAAACTCCGGGTAAAATTACGAACCCAACTAAAAGTCCGGGTAAAAAATACGAACCCAACTAAAACTCCTTGCAAAAATACTAACCCAACTAAAAAGTCCGGGTAAAAAATACGAACCCAACTAAAACTCCGGGTAAAAATACGAACCCAACTAAAACTCCGGGTAAAAATTCGAACCGAACTAAAACTCCGGGTAAAAAATATGAACCCAACTAAAACTCCGGGTAAAATTACCAACACAACTAAAACTCCGGGTAAAAATACGAACCCAACTAAAACTCCGGGTAAAAAATACGAACCCAACTAAAACTCCGGGTAAAAAATTCGAACCCAACTAAAACTCCGGGTAAAATTACGAACCCAACTAAAAGTCCGGGTAAAAAATACGAACCCAACTAAAAAGTCCGGGTAAAATTACGAACCCAACTAAAACTCCGGGTAAAATTACGAACCCAACTAAAACTCCGGGTAAAAAATACGAACCCAACTAAAAAGTCCGTGTAAAATTACGAACCCAACTAAAAACTCCGGGTAAAATTACGAACCCAACTAAAACTCCGGGTAAAATTAGGACCTCAACTCAAAGTCCGGGTAAAAAATTCGAACCCAACTAAAAAGTCCGGGTAAAATTACGAACCCAACTAAAACTCCGGGTAACATTACGAACCCAACTAAAAAGTCCGGGTAAAATTACGAACCCAACTAAAAAGTCCGGGTAAAATTACGAACCCAACTAAAACTCCGGGTAAAATTACGAACTCAACTAAAACTCCGGGTAAAATTACGAACCCAACTAAAACTCCGGGTAAAATTACGAACCCAACTAAAAGTCCGGGTAAAAAATACGAACCCAACTAAAAAGTTCGGATAAAATTACGAACCAAAGTAAAACTCCGGATAAAATTACGAACCCAACTAAAAAGTCCGGGTTAAATTACGAACCCAAATAAAAAGTCCGGGTAAAATTACTAACCCAACTAAAACTCCGGGTAAAATTACGAACTCAACTAAAACTCCGGGTAAAATTACGAACCCAACTAAAACTCCGGGTTAAATTACGAACCCAACTAAAAGTCAAGGTAAAAAATACGAACCCAACTAAAAAGTCCGGGTAAAATTACGAACCCAACTAAAAGTCCGGGTAAAAAATACGAACCCAACTAAAAAGTCCGGGTAAAATTACGAACCCAAGTAAAACTCCGGGTAAAATTACGAACCCAACTAAATCTCCGGGTAAAATTACGAACCCAACTAAAAAGTCCGGGTAAAATTACGAACCCAAAGAAAAAGTTCGGGTAAAATTACGAACCCAACTATAACTCCGGGTAAAATTACGAACTCAACTAAAACTCCGGGTAAAATTACGAACCCAACTAAAACTCCGGGTAAAATTACGAACCCAACTAAAAGTCCGCGTAAAAAATACGAACCCAACTAAAAAGTCCGGGTAAAATTACGAACCCAACTAAAACTCCGGGTAAAATTACGAACCCAACTAAAACTCCGGGTAAAATTACGAACCCAACTAAAACTCGGGGTAAAATTACGAACCCAACTAAAACTCCGGGTGAAATTACGAACCCAACTAAAAAGTCCGGGTAAAATTACGAACCCAACTAAAACTCCGGGTATAAAATACGAACCAAACAAAAAAGTCCGGGTAACATTTAGAACCCAAGTAAAACTCCGGGTAAAATTACGAACCCAACTAAATCTCCGGGTAAAATTACGAACCCAACTAAAAAGTCTGGGTAAAATTACGAACCCAAATAAAAAGTTCGGGTAAAATTACGAACCCAACCAAAACTCCGGGTAAAATTACGAACTCAACTAAAACTCCGGGTAAAATTACGAACCCAACTAAAACTCCGGGTAAAATTACGAACCCAACTAAAAGTCCGCGTAAAAAATACGAACCCAACTAAAAAGTCCGGGTAAAATTACGAACCCAACTAAAACTCCGGGTAAAATTACGAACCCAACTAAAACTCCGGGCAAAAATACTAACCCAACTAAAAAGTCCGGGTAAAAAATACGAACCCAACTAAAACTCCGGGTAAAAATACGAACCCAACTAAAACTCCGGGTAAAAATACGAACCCAACTAAAACTCCGGGTAAAAAATACGGACCCAACTAAAACTCCCTGTAAAAATACGAACCCAACTAAAACTCCGGGTAAAAATACGAACCCAACTAAAACTCCGGGCAAAAATACTAACCCAACTAAAAAGTCCGGGTAAAAAATAGAAACCCAACTAAAACTCCGGGAAAAAATACGAACCCAACTAAAACTCCGGGTAAAAATACGAACCCAACTAAAACTCCGGGTAAAAAATACGAACCCAACTAAAACTCCGGGTAAAAATACGAACCCAACTAAAACTCCGGGTAAAAATACGAACCCAACTAAAACTCCGGGTAAAAAATACGAACCCAACTAAAACTCCGGGTAAAAAATACGAACCCAACTAAAACTCCGGGCAAAAATACTAACCCAACTAAAAAGTCCGGGTAAAAAATACGAACCCAACTAAAACTCCGGGTAAAAATACAAACCCAACTAAAACTCCGGGTAAAAATACGAACCCAACTAAAACTCCGGATAAAAAATACGAACCCAACTAAAACTCCGGGTAAAAAATACGAACCCAACTAAAAAGTCCGGTAAAAAATATGAACCCAACTAAAACTCCGGGTAAAATTACCAACACAACTAAAACTCCGGGTAAAAATACGAACCCAACTAAAACTCCGGGTAAAAAATACGAACCCAACAAAACTCCGGGTAAAAAATACGAACCCAACTAAAACTCCGGGTAAAATTACGAACCCAACTAAAAGTCCGGGTAAAAAATACGAACCCAACTAAAAAGTCCGGGTAAAATTACGAACCCAACTAAAACTCCGGGTATAAAATACGAACCAAACAAAAAGTCCGGGTAACATTTAGAACCCAAGTAAAACTCCGGGTAAAATTACGAACCCAACTAAATCTCCGGGTAAAATTACGAACCCAACTAAAAAGTCCGGGTAAAATTACGAACCCAAATAAAAAGTTCGGGTAAAATTACGAACCCAACCAAAACTCCGGGTAAAATTACGAACTCAACTAAAACTCCGGGTAAAATTACGAACCCAACTAAAACTCCGGGTAAAATTACGAACCCAACTAAAAGTCCGCGTAAAAAATACGAACCCAACTAAAAAGTCCGGGTAAAATTACGAACCCAACTAAAACTCCGGGTAAAATTACGAACCCAACTAAAACTCCGGGCAAAAATACTAACCCAACTAAAAAGTCCGGGTAAAAAATACGAACCCAACTAAAACTCCGGGTAAAAATACGAACCCAACTAAAACTCCGGGTAAAAATACGAACCCAACTAAAACTCCGGGTAAAAAATACGGACCCAACTAAAACTCCCTGTAAAAATACGAACCCAACTAAAACTCCGGGTAAAAATACGAACCCAACTAAAACTCCGGGCAAAAATACTAACCCAACTAAAAAGTCCGGGTAAAAAATAGAAACCCAACTAAAACTCCGGGAAAAAATACGAACCCAACTAAAACTCCGGGTAAAAATACGAACCCAACTAAAACTCCGGGTAAAAAATACGAACCCAGCTAAAACTCCGGGTAAAAATACGAACCCAACTAAAACTCCGGGTAAAAATACGAACCCAACTAAAACTCCGGGTAAAAAATACGAACCCAACTAAAACTCCGGGTAAAAAATACGAACCCAACTAAAACTCCGGGCAAAAATACTAACCCAACTAAAAAGTCCGGGTAAAAAATACGAACCCAACTAAAACTCCGGGTAAAAATACAAACCCAACTAAAACTCCGGGTAAAAATACGAACCCAACTAAAACTCCGGATAAAAAATACGAACCCAACTAAAACTCCGGGTAAAAAATACGAACCCAACTAAAAAGTCCGGTAAAAAATATGAACCTAACTAAAACTCCGGGTAAAATTACCAACACAACTAAAACTCCGGGTAAAAATACGAACCCAACTAAAACTCCGGGTAAAAAATACGAACCCAACAAAACTCCGGGTAAAAAATACGAACCCAACTAAAACTCCGGGTAAAATTACGAACCCAACTAAAAGTCCGGGTAAAAAATACGAACCCAACTAAAAAGTCCGGGTAAAATTACGAACCCAACTAAAACTCCGGGTAAAAAATACGAACCCAACTAAAAAGTCCGGGTAAAATTACGAACCCAAGTAAAACTCCGGGTAAAATTACGAACCCAACTAAAACTCCGGGTAAAATTACGAACCCAACTAAAAGTCCGGGTAAAAAATACGAACCCAACTAAAAAGTCCGGGTAAAATTACGAACCCAACTAAAAGTCCGGGTAAAAAATACGAACCCAACTAAAAAGTCCGGGTAAAATTACGAACCCAAGTGAAACTCCGGGTGAAATTACGAACCCAACTAAAACTCCGGGTAAAATTACGAACCCAACTAAAAGTCCGGGTAAAAAATACGAACCCAACTAAAACTCCGGGCAAAAATACTAACCCAACTAAAAAGTCCGGATAAAAAATACGAACCCAACTAAAACTCCGGGTAAAAATACGAACCCAACTAAAACTCCGGGTAAAAATACGAACTCAACTAAAACTCCGGGTAAAACATATGAACCCAACAAAAACTCCGGGTAAAATTACCAACACAACTAAAACTCCGGGTAAAAATACGAACCCAACTAAAACTCCGGGTACAAAATACGAACCCAACTAAAACTCCGGGTAAAAAATTCGAACCCAACTAAAACTCCGGGTAAAATTACGAACCCAACTAAAAGTCCGGGTAAAAAATACGAACCCAACTAAAAAGTCCGGGTAAAATTACGAACCCAACTAAAACTCCGGGTAAAATTACGAACCCAACTAAAACTCCGGGTAAAAAATACGAACCCAACTAAAAAGTCCGTGCAAAATTACGAACCCAACTAAAAAGTCCGGGTAAAATTACGAACCCAACTAAAACTCCGGGTAAAATTACGAACCCAACTAAAAGGCCGGGTAAAAAATACGAACCCAACTAAAACTCCGGGCAAAAATACTAACCCAACTAAAAAGTCCGGGTAAAAAATACGAACCCAACTAAAACTCCGGGTAAAAATACGAACCCAACTAAAACTCCGGGTAAAAATACGAGCCCAACTAAAACTCCGGGTAAAAAATATGAACCCAACTAAAACTCCGGGTAAAATTACGAACCCAACTAAAAGTCCGGGTAAAAAATTCGAACCCAACTAAAGAGTCCGGGTAAAATTACGAACCCAACTAAAACTCCGGGTAAGATTACGAACCCAACTAAAAAGTCCGGGTAAAATTACGAACCCAACTAAAAAGTCCGGGTAAAATTACGAACCCAACTAAAAAGTCCGGGTAAAATTACGAACCCAACTAAAACTCCGGGTAAAATTACGAACTCAACTAAAACTCCGGGTAAAATTACGAACCCAACTAAAACTCCGGGTAAAATTACGAACCCAACTAAAAGTCCGGGTAAAAAATACGAACCCAACTAAAAAGTCCGGGTAAAATTACGAACCCAACTAAAACTCCGGGTAAAATTACGAACCCAACTAAAACTCCGGGTAAAATTACGAACCCAACTAAAACTCCGGGTAAAATTACGAACCCAACTAAAACTCCGGGTAAAATTACGAACCCAACTAAAAGTCCGGGTAAAAAATACGAACCCAACTAAAAAGTCCGAGTAAAATTACGAACCCAAGTAAAACTCCGGGTAAAATTACGAACCCAACTAAAACTCCGGGTAAAATTACGAACCCAACTAAAAAGTCCGGGTAAAATTACGAACCCAAGTAAAACTCCGGGTAAAATTACGAACCCAACTAAAAAGTCCGGGTAAAATTACGAACCCAACTAAAAAGTCCGGGTAAAATTACGAACCCAACTAAAACTCCGGGTAAAATTACGAACCCAACTAAAACTCCGGGTAAAATTACGAACCTAACTAAAACTCCGGGTAAAATTACGAACCCAACTAAAACTCCGAGTAAAATTACGAACCCAACTAAAAAGTGCGGGTAAAATTACGAACCCAACTAAAACTCCGGGTAAAAAATACGAACCAAACAAAAAAGTCCGGGTAACATTTAGAACCCAACTAAAACTCCGGGTAAAAAAATACGAACCCAACTAAAACTCCGGGCAAAAATACTAACCCAACTAGAAAGTCCGGGTAAAAAATACGAACCCAACTAAAACTCCGGGTAAAAATACGAACCCAACTAAAGCTCCGGGTAAAAATACGAACCCAACTAAAACTCCGGGTAAAAAATACGAACCCAACTAAAACTCCGGGTAAAAATACGAACCCAACTAAAACTCCGGGTAAAAATACGAACCCAACTAAAACTCCGGGTAAAAAATACGAACCCAACTAAAACTCCGGGTAAAAAATACGAACCCAACTAAAACTCCGGGCAAAAATACTAACCCAACTAAAAAGTCCGGGTAAAAAATACGAACCCAACTAAAACTCCGGGTAAAAATACAAACCCAACTAAAACTCCGGGTAAAAATACGAACCCAACTAAAACTCCGGATAAAAAATACGAACCCAACTAAAACTCCGGGTAAAAAATACGAACCCAACTAAAAAGTCCGGTAAAAAATATGAACCCAACTAAAACTCCGGGTAAAATTACCAACACAACTAAAACTCCGGGTAAAAATACGAACCGAACTAAAAAGTCCGGTAAAAAATATGAACCCAACTAAAACTCCGGGTAAAATTACCAACACAACTAAAACTCCGGGTAAAAATACGAACCGAACTAAAACTCCGGGTAAAAAATACGAACCTAACAAAACTCCGGGTAAAAAATACGAACCCAACTAAAACTCCGGGTAAAATTACGAACCCAACTAAAAGTCCGGGTAAAAAATACGAACCCAACTAAAAAGTCCGGGTAAAATTACGAACCCAACTAAAACTCCGGGTAAAAAATACGAACCCAACTAAAAAGTCCGGGTAAAATTACGAACCCAAGTAAAACTCCAGGTAAAATTACGAACCCAACTAAAACTCCGAGTAAAATTACGAACCCAACTAAAAGTCCGGGTAAAAAATACGAACCCAACTAAAAAGTCCGAGTAAAATTACGAACCCAACTAAAAGTCCGGGTAAAAAATACGAACCCAACTAAAAAGTCCGGGTAAAATTACGAACCCAAGTGAAACTCCGGGTAAAATTACGAACCCAACTAAAACTCCGGGTAAAATTACGAACCCAACTAAAAGTCCGGGTAAAAAATACGAACCCAACTAAAAAGTCCGGGTAAAATTACGAACCCAACTAAAACTCCGGGTAAAATTACGAACCCAACTAAAACTCCGGGTAAAAAATACGAACCCAACTAAAAAGTCGGTGTAAAATTACGAACCCAACTAAAAAGTCCGGGTAAAATTACGAACCCAACTAAAACTCCGGGTAAAATTACGAACTCAACTAAAAATCCGGGTAAAATTACGAACCCAACTAAAACTCCGGGTAAAATTACGAAACCAACTAAAACTCCGGGTAAAATTACGAACCCAACTAAAACTCCGGGTAAAATTACGAACCCAACTAAAACTCCGGGTAAAATTACGAACCCAACTAAAAGTCCTGGTAAAAAATACGAACCCAACTAAAAAGTCCGAGTAAAAAATACGAACCCAACTAAAAAGTCCGGGTAAAATTACGAACCCAACTAAAACTCCGGGTAAAATTACGAACCCAACTAAAACTCCGGGTAAAATTACGAACCTAACTAAAACTCCGGGTAAAATTACGAACCCAACTAAAACTCCGGGTAAAATTACGAACCCAACTAAAAAGTGCGGGTAAAATTACGAACCCAACTAAAACTCCGGGTAAAAATACGAACCCAACTAAAACTCCGGGTAAAAAATACGAACCCAACTAAAACTCCGGGTAAAAAATACGAACCCAACTAAAACTCCGGGCAAAAATACTAACCCAACTAAAAAGTCCGGGTAAAAAATACGAACCTAACTAAAACTCCGGGTAAAATTACGAACCCAACTAAAACTCCGAGTAAAATTACGAACCCAACTAAAAAGTGCGGGTAAAATTACGAACCCAACTAAAACTCCGGGTAAAAAATACGAACCAAACAAAAAAGTCCGGGTAACATTTAGAACCCAACTAAAACTCCGGGTAAAAAAATACGAACCCAACTAAAACTCCGGGCAAAAATACTAACCCAACTAGAAAGTCCGGGTAAAAAATACGAACCCAACTAAAACTCCGGGTAAAAATACGAACCCAACTAAAGCTCCGGGTAAAAATACGAACCCAACTAAAACTCCGGGTAAAAAATACGAACCCAACTAAAACTCCGGGTAAAAATACGAACCCAACTAAAACTCCGGGTAAAAATACGAACCCAACTAAAACTCCGGGTAAAAAATACGAACCCAACTAAAACTCCGGGTAAAAAATACGAACCCAACTAAAACTCCGGGCAAAAATACTAACCCAACTAAAAAGTCCGGGTAAAAAATACGAACCCAACTAAAACTCCGGGTAAAAATACAAACCCAACTAAAACTCCGGGTAAAAATACGAACCCAACTAAAACTCCGGATAAAAAATACGAACCCAACTAAAACTCCGGGTAAAAAATACGAACCCAACTAAAAAGTCCGGTAAAAAATATGAACCCAACTAAAACTCCGGGTAAAATTACCAACACAACTAAAACTCCGGGTAAAAATACGAACCGAACTAAAACTCCGGGTAAAAAATACGAACCTAACAAAACTCCGGGTAAAAAATACGAACCCAACTAAAACTCCGGGTAAAATTACGAACCCAACTAAAAGTCCGGGTAAAAAATACGAACCCAACTAAAAAGTCCGGGTAAAATTACGAACCCAACTAAAACTCCGGGTAAAAAATACGAACCCAACTAAAAAGTCCGGGTAAAATTACGAACCCAAGTAAAACTCCGGGTAAAATTACGAACCCAACTAAAACTCCGGGTAAAATTACGAACCCAACTAAAAGTCCGGGTAAAAAATACGAACCCAACTAAAAAGTCCGGGTAAAATTACGAACCCAAGTGAAACTCCGGGTAAAATTACGAACCCAACTAAAACTCCGGGTAAAATTACGAACCCAACTAAAAGTCCGGGTAAAAAATACGAACCCAACTAAAAAGTCCGGGTAAAATTACGAACCCAACTAAAACTCCGGGTAAAATTACGAACCCAACTAAAACTCCGGGTAAAAAATACGAACCCAACTAAAAAGTCGGTGTAAAATTACGAACCCAACTAAAAAGTCCGGGTAAAATTACGAACCCAACTAAAACTCCGGGTAAAATTACGAACTCAACTAAAAATCCGGGTAAAATTACGAACCCAACTAAAACTCCGGGTAAAATTACGAAACCAACTAAAACTCCGGGTAAAATTACGAACCCAACTAAAACTCCGGGTAAAATTACGAACCCAACTAAAACTCCGGGTAAAATTACGAACCCAACTAAAAGTCCTGGTAAAAAATACGAACCCAACTAAAAAGTCCGAGTAAAAAATACGAACCCAACTAAAAAGTCCGGGTAAAATTACGAACCCAACTAAAACTCCGGGTAAAATTACGAACCCAACTAAAACTCCGGGTAAAATTACGAACCTAACTAAAACTCCGGGTAAAATTACGAACCCAACTAAAACTCCGGGTAAAATTACGAACCCAACTAAAAAGTGCGGGTAAAATTACGAACCCAACTAAAACTCCGGGTAAAAATACGAACCCAACTAAAACTCCGGGTAAAAAATACGAACCCAACTAAAACTCCGGGTAAAAAATACGAACCCAACTAAAACTCCGGGCAAAAATACTAACCCAACTAAAAAGTCCGGGTAAAAAATACGAACCCAACTAAAACTCCGGGTAAAAATACAAACCCAACTAAAACTCCGGGTAAAAATACGAACCCAACTAAAACTCCGGATAAAAAATACGAACCCAACTAAAACTCCGGGTAAAAAATACGAACCCAACTAAAAAGTCCGGTAAAAAATATGAACCCAACTAAAACTCCGGGTAAAATTACCAACACAACTAAAACTCCGGGTAAAAATACGAACCCAACTAAAACTCCGGGTAAAAAATGCGAACCCAACAAAACTCCGGGTAAAAAATACGAACCCAACTAAAACTCCGGGTAAAATTACGAACCCAACTAAAAGTCCGGGTAAAAAATACGAACCCAACTAAAAAGTCCGGGTAAAATTACGAACCCAACTAAAACTCCGGGTAAAAAATACGAACCCAACTAAAAAGTCCGGTAAAACATATGAACCCAACTAAAACTACGGGTAAAATTACCAGCACAACTAAAACTCCGGGTAAAAATACGAACCCAACTAAAACTCCGGGTAAAAAATGCGAACCCAACAAAACTCCGGGTAAAAAATACGAACCCAACTAAAACTCCGGGTAAAATTACGAACCCAACTAAAAGTAAAGGGTAAAAAATACGAACCCAACTAAAAAGTCCGGGTAAAATTACGAACCCAACTAAAACTCCGGGTAAAAAATACGAACCCAACTAAAAAGTCCGGGTAAAATTACGAACCCAAGTAAAACTCCGGGTAAAATTACGAACCCAACTAAAACTCCGGGTAAAATTACGAACCCAACTAAAAGTCCGGGTAAAAAATACGAACCCAACTAAAAAGTCCGAGTAAAATTACGAACCCAACTAAAAGTCCGGGTAAAAAATACGAACCCAACTAAAAAGTCCGGGTAAAATTACGAACCCAAGTGAAACTCCGGGTAAAATTACGAACCCAACTAAAACTCCGGGTAAAATTACGAACCCAACTAAAAGTCCGGGTAAAAAATACGAACCCAACTAAAAAGTCCGGGTAAAATTACGAACCCAACTAAAACTCCGGGTAAAATTACGAACCCAACTAAAACTCCGGGTAAAAAATACGAACCCAACTAAAAAGTCCGTGTAAAATTACGAACCCAACTAAGAAGTCCGGGTAAAATTACGAACCCAACTAAAACTCCGGGTAAAATTACGAACTCAACTAAAACTCCGGGTAAAATTACGAACCCAACTAAAACTCCGGGTAAAATTACGAACCCAACTAAAAGTCCGGGTAAAAAATACGAACCCAACTAAAAAGTCCGGGTAAAATTACGAACCCAACTAAAACTCCGGGTGAAATTACGAACCCAACTAAAACTCCGGGTAAAATTACGAACCCAAGTAAAACTCCGGGTAAAATTACGAACCCAAGTAAAACTCCGGGTAAAATTACGAACCCAACTAAAACTCCGGGTAAAATTATAACCCAACTAAAAGTCCGGGTAAAAAATGCGAACCCAACTAAAACTCCGGGCAAAAATACTAACCCAACTAAAAAGTCCGGGTAAAAAATACGAACCCAACCAAAACTCCGGGTAAAAATACTAACCCAACTAAAACTCCGGGTAAAAATACGAACCCAACTAAAACTCCGGGTAAAAAATATGAACCCAACTAAAACTCCTGGTAAAATTACCAACACAACTAAAACTCCGGGTAAAAATACGAACCCAACTAAAACTCCGGATAAAAAATACGAACCCAACTAAAACTCCGGGTAAAAAATTCGAACCCAACTAAAACTCCGGGTAAAATTACGAACCCAACTAAAAGTCCGGGTAAAAAATACGAACCCAACTAAAAAGTCCAGGTAAAATTACGAACCCAACTAAAACTCCGGGTAAAATTACGAACCCAACTAAAACTCCGGGTAAAAAATACGAACCCAACTAAAAAGTCCGGGTAAAATTACAAACCCAACTAAAAAGTCCGGGTAAAATTACGAACCCAACTGAAACTCCGGGTAAAATTACGAACTCAACTAAAACTCCGGGTAAAATTACGAACCCAACTAAAACTCCGGGTAAAATTACGAACCCAACTAAAAGTCCGGGTAAAAAATACGAACCCAACTAAAAAGTCCGGGTAAAATTACGAACCCAACTAAAACTCCGGGTAAAATTACGAACCCAACTAAAACTCCGGGTAAAATTACGAACCCAAGTAAAACTCCGGGTAAAATTACGAACCCAAGTAAAACTCCGGGTAAAATTACGAACCCAACTAAAAGTCCGGGTAAAAAATACGAACCCAACTAAAACTCCGGGCAAAAATACTAACCCAACTAAAAAGTCCGGGTAAAAAATACGAACCCAACTAAAACTCCGGGTAAAAATACGAACCCAACTAAAACTCCGGGTAAAATTACGAACCCAACTAAAAGTCCGGGTAAAAAATACGAACCCAACTAAAAAGTCCGGGTAAAATTACGAACCCAACTAAAACTCCGGGTAAAATTACGAACCCAACTAAAACTCCGGGTAAAAAATACGAACCCAACTAAAAAGTCCGTGTAAAATTACGAACCCAACTAAAAAGTCCGGGAAAAATTACGAACCCAACTAAAACTCCGGGTAAAATTACGAACCCAACTAAAAGTCCGGGTAAAAAATACGAACCCAACTAAAACTCCGGGCAAAAATACTAACCCAACTAAAAAGTCCGGGTAAAAAATACGAACCCAACTAAAACTCCGGGTAAAAATACGAACCCAACTAAAACTCCGGGTAAAATTACGAACCCAAGTAAAACTCCGGGTAAAATTACGAACCCAAGTAAAACTCCGGGTAAAATTACGAACCCAACTAAAAGTCCGGGTAAAAAATACGAACCCAACTAAAACTCCGGGCAAAAATACTAACCCAACTAAAAAGTCCGGGTAAAAAATACGAACCCAACTAAAACTCCGGGTAAAAATACGAACCCAACTAAAACTCCGGGTAAAAATACGAACCCAACTAAAACTCCGGGAAAAAATATGAACCCAACTAAAACTCCGGGTAAAATTACCAACACAACTAAAACTCCGGGTAAAAATACGAACCCAACTAAAACTCCGGGTAAAAAATACGAACCCAACTAAAACTCCGGGTAAAAAATTCGAACCCAACTAAAACTCCGGGTAAAATTACGAACCCAACTAAAAGTCCGGGTAAAAAATACGAACCCAACTAAAAAGTCCGGGTAAAATTACGAACCCAACTAAAACTCCGGGTAAAATTACGAACCCAACTAAAACTCCGGGTAAAAAATACGAACCCAACTAAAAAGTCCGTGTAAAATTACGAACCCAACTAAAAAGTCCGGGTAAAATTACGAACCCAACTAAAACTCCGGGTAAAATTACGAACCCAACTAAAAGTCCGGGTAAAAAATACGAACCCAACTAAAACTCCGGGCAAAAATACTAACCCAACTAAAAAGTCCGGGTAAAAAATACGAACCCAACTAAAACTCCGGGTAAAAATACGAACCCAACTAAAACTCCGGGTAAAAATACGAGCCCAACTAAAACTCCGGGTAAAAAATATGAACCCAACTAAAACTCCGGGTAAAATTACCAACACAACTAAAACTCCGGGTAAAAATACGAACCCAACTAAAACTCCGGGTAAAATTACGAACCCAACTAAAACTCCGGGTAAAATTACGAACCCAACTAAAAGTCCGGGTAAAAAATTCGAACCCAACTAAAAAGTCCGGGTAAAATTACGAACCCAACAAAAACTCCGGGTAAGATTACGAACCCAACTAAAAAGTCCGGGTAAAATTACGAACCCAACTAAAAAGTCCGGGTAAAATTACGAACCTAACTAAAAAGTCCGGGTAAAATTACGAACCCAACTAAAACTCCGGGTAAAATTACAAACTCAACTAAAACTCCGGGTAAAATTACGAACCCAACTAAAACTCCGGGTAAAATTACGAACCCAACTAAAAGTCCGGGTAAAAAATACGAACCCAACTAAAAAGTCCGGGTAAAATTACGAACCCAACTAAAACTCCGGGTAAAATTACGAACCCAACTAAAACTCCGGGTAAAATTACGAACCCAACTAAAACCCGGGTAAAATTACGAACCCAACTAAAACTCCGGGTAAAATTACGAACCCAACTAAAAGTCCGGGTAAAAAATACGAACCCAACTAAAAAGTCCGAGTAAAATTACGAACCCAACTAAAACTCCGGGTAAAATTACGAACCCAACTAAAACTCCGGGTAAAATTACGAACCCAACAAAAAAGTCCGGGTAAAATTACGAACCCAAATAAAAAGTCCGGGTAAAATTACTAACCCAACTAAAACTCCGGGTAAAATTACGAACTCAACTAAAACTCCGGGTAAAATTACGAACCCAACTAAAACTCCGGGTAAAATTACGAACCCAACTAAAAGTCCGGGTAAAAAATACGAACCCAACTAAAAAGTCCGGGTAAAATTACGAACCCAACTAAAACTCCGGGTAAAATTACGAACCCAACTAAAACTCCGGGTAAAATTACGAACCTAACTAAAACTCCGGGTAAAATTACGAACCCAACTAAAACTCCGGGTAAAATTACGAACCCAACTAAAACTCCGGGTAAAATTACGAACCCAACTAAAAGTCCGGGTAAAAAATACGAACCCAACTAAAACTCCGGGTAAAAATACGAACCCAACTAAAACTCCGGGTAAAAATACGAGCCCAACTAAAACTCCGGGTAAAAAATATGAACCCAACTAAAACTCCGGGTAAAATTACCAACACAACTAAAACTCCGGGTAAAAATACGAACCCAACTAAAACTCCGGGTAAAATTACGAACCCAACTAAAACTCCGGGTAAAATTACGAACCCAACTAAAAGTCCGGGTAAAAAATTCGAACCCAACTAAAAAGTCCGGGTAAAATTACGAACCCAACAAAAACTCCGGGTAAGATTACGAACCCAACTAAAAAGTCCGGGTAAAATTACGAACCCAACTAAAAAGTCCGGGTAAAATTACGAACCTAACTAAAAAGTCCGGGTAAAATTACGAACCCAACTAAAACTCCGGGTAAAATTACAAACTCAACTAAAACTCCGGGTAAAATTACGAACCCAACTAAAACTCCGGGTAAAATTACGAACCCAACTAAAAGTCCGGGTAAAAAATACGAACCCAACTAAAAAGTCCGGGTAAAATTACGAACCCAACTAAAACTCCGGGTAAAATTACGAACCCAACTAAAACTCCGGGTAAAATTACGAACCCAACTAAAACTCCGGGTAAAATTACGAACCCAACTAAAACTCCGGGTAAAATTACGAACCCAACTAAAAGTCCGGGTAAAAAATACGAACCCAACTAAAAAGTCCGAGTAAAATTAAGAACCCAAGTAAAACTCCGGGTAAAATTACGAACCCAACTAAAACTCCGGGTAAAATTACGAACCCAACAAAAAAGTCCGGGTAAAATTACGAACCCAAATAAAAAGTCCGGGTAAAATTACTAACCCAACTAAAACTCCGGGTAAAATTACGAACTCAACTAAAACTCCGGGTAAAATTACGAACCCAACTAAAACTCCGGGTAAAATTACGAACCCAACTAAAAGTCCGGGTAAAAAATACGAACCCAACTAAAAAGTCCGGGTAAAATTACGAACCCAACTAAAACTCCGGGTAAAATTACGAACCCAGCTAAAACTCCGGGTAAAATTACGAACCTAACTAAAACTCCGGGTAAAATTACGAACCCAACTAAAACTCCGGGTAAAATTACGAACCCAACTAAAAAGTGCGGGTAAAATTACGAACCCAACTAAAACTCCGGGTAAAAAATACGAACCAAACAAAAAAGTCCGGGTAACATTTAGAACCCAACTAAAACTCCGGGTAAAAAAATACGAACCCAACTAAAACTCCGGGCAAAAATACTAACCCAACTAAAAAGTCCGGGTAAAAAATACGAACCCAACTAAAACTCCGGGTAAAAATACGAACCCAACTAAAGCTCCGGGTAAAAATACGAACCCAACTAAAACTCCGGGTAAAAAATACGAACCCAACTAAAACTCCGGGTAAAAATACGAACCCAACTAAAACTCCGGGTAAAAATACGAACCCAACTAAAACTCCGGGTAAAAAATACGAACCCAACTAAAACTCCGGGTAAAAAATACGAACCCAACTAAAACTCCGGGCAAAAATACTAATCCAACTAAAAAGTCCGGGTAAAAAATACGAACCCAACTAAAACTCCGGGTAAAAATACAAACCCAACTAAAACTCCGGGTAAAAATACGAACCCAACTAAAACTCCGGATAAAAAATACGAACCCAACTAAAACTCCGGGTAAAAAATACGAAACCAACTAAAAAGTCCGGTAAAAAATATGAACCCAACTAAAACTCCGGGTAAAATTACCAACACAACTAAAACTCCGGGTAAAAATACGAACCCAACTAAAACTCCGGGTAAAAAATACGAACCCAACAAAACTCCGGGTAAAAAATACGAACCCAACTAAAACTCCGGGTAAAATTACGAACCCAACTAAAACTCCGGGTAAAAAATACGAACCCAACTAAAAAGTCCGGGTAAGATTACGAACCCAAGTAAAACTCCGGGTAAAATTACGAACCCAACTAAAACTCCGGGTAAAAAATACGAACCCAACAAAACTCCGGGTAAAAAATACGAACCCAACTAAAATGTCCGGGTAAAATTACGAACCCAACTAAAACTCCGGGTAAAAAATACGAACCCAACTAAAAAGTCCGGGTAAAATTACGAACCCAAGTAAAACTCCGGGTAAAATTACGAACCCAACTAAAACTCCGGGTAAAATTACGAACCCAACTAAAAGTCCGGGTAAAAAATACGAACCCAACTAAAAAGTCCGAGTAAAATTACGAACCCAACTAAAAGTCCGGGTAAAAAATACGAACCCAACTAAAAAGTCCGGGTAAAATTACGAACCCAAGTGAAACTCCGGGTAAAATTACGAACCCAACTAAAACTCCGGGTAAAATTACGAACCCAACTAAAAGTCCGGGTAAAAAATACGAACCAAACTAAAACTCCGGGCAAAAATACTAACCCAACTAATAAGTCCGGGTAAAAAATACGAACCCAACTAAAACTCCGGGTAAAAATACGAACCCAACTAAAACTCCGGGTAAAAATACGAACCCAACTAAAACTCCGGGTAAAAAATATGAACCCAACTAAAACTCCGCGTAAAATCACCAACACAACTAAAACTCCGGGTAAAAATACGAACCCAACTAAAACTCCGGGTAAAAAATACGAACCCAACTAAAACTCCGGGTAAAAAATTCGAACCCAACTAAAACTCCGGGTAAAATTACGAACCCAACTAAAAGTCCGGGTAAAAAATACGAACCCAACTAAAAAGTCCGGGTAAAATTACGAACCCAACTAAAACTCCGGGTAAAATTACGAACCCAACTAAAACTCCGGGTAAAAAATACGAACCCAACTAAAAAGTCCGGGTAAAATTACGAACCCAACTAAAAAGTCCGGGTAAAATTACGAACCCAACTAAAACTCCGGGTAAAATTACGAACTCAACTAAAACTCCGGGTAAAATTACGAACCCAACTAAAACTCCGGGTAAAACTACGAACCCAACTAAAAGTCCGGGTAAAAAATACGAACCCAACTAAAAAGTCCGAGTAAAATTACGAACCCAACTAAAACTCCGGGTAAAATTACGAACCCAACTAAAACTCCGGGTAAAATTACGAACCCAAGTAAAACTCCGGGTAAAATTACGAACCCAAGTAAAACTCCGGGTAAAATTACGAACCCAACTAAAACTCCGGGTAAAATTACGAATCCAACTAAAACTCCGGGTAAAATTACGAACCCAACTAAAAGTCCGGGTAAAAATACGAACCCAACTATTAACTCAAGACTCCGGGTAAAATTACGAACCCAACTAAAACTCCGGGTAAAATTCCGAACCCAAGTAAAACTCCGGGTAAAAATTACGAACCCAACTAAAAGTCCGGGTAAAAAATACGAACCCAACTAAAAAGTCCGGGTAAAATTACGAACCCAACTAAAAGTCCGGGTAAAAAATTCGAACCCAACTAAAAAGTCCGGGTAAAATTACGAACCCAACTAAAACTCCGGGTGAAAATACGAACCCAACTAAAACTCCGGTAAAAAATACGAACCCAACTAAAAACTCCGGGTAAAAATACGAACCCAACTAAAACTCCGGGTAAAAATACGAACCCAACTAAAACTCCGGGTAAAAAATACGAACCCAACTAAAACTCAGGCTAAAAAATACGAACCCAACTAAAATTCCGGGCAAAAATACTAACCCAACTAAAAAGTCCGGGTAAAAAATACGAACCCAACTAAAACTCCGGGTTAAAATACGAACCCAACTAAAACTACGGGTAAAAAATACGAACCCAACTAAAACTCCGGGTAAAAAAATACGAACCCAACTAAAACTCCGGGTAAAAAATACGAACCCAACTAAAAAGTCCGGTAAGAAAAATATGAACCCAACTAAAACTCCGGGTAAAATTACCAACACAACTAAAAAGTCCGGGTAAAATTACGAACCCCAACTAAAACTCCGGGTAAAATTACGAACCCAACTAAAACTCCGGGTAAAAAATACGGCACCCAACTAAAAAGTCCGGGTAAAATTACGAACCCAACTAAAAAGTCCGGGTAAAATTACGAACCCAACTAAAAACTCCGGGTAAAATTACGAACTCAACTAAAACTCCGGTAAAATTACGAACCCAACTAAAACTCCGGGTAAAATTACGAACCCAACTAGAAGTACGGGTAAAAAATACGAACCCAACTAAAAAGTCCGGGTAAAATTAGGAACCCAACTAAAACTCCGGGTAAAATTACGAACCCAACTAAAACTCCGGGTAAAATTACGAACCCAAGTAAAACTCCGGGTAAAAATTACGAACCCAAGTAAAACTCCGGGTAAAATTGCGAACCCAACTAAAACTCCGGGTAAAATTACGAACCCAACTAGAAAGTCAGGGTAAAAAATACGAACCCAACTAAAACTCCGGGTAAAAATACGAACCCAACTAAAGCTCCGGGTAAAAATACGAACCCAACTAAAACTCCGGGTAAAAAATACGAACCCAACTAAAACTCCGGGTAAAAATACGAACCCAACTAAAACTCCGGGTAAAAATACGAACCCAACTAAAACTCCGGGTAAAAAATACGAACCCAACTAAAACTCCGGGTAAAAAATACGAACCCAACTAAAACTCCGGGCAAAAATACTAACCCAACTAAAAAGTCCGGGTAAAAAATACGAACCCAACTAAAACTCCGGGTAAAAATACAAACCCAACTAAAACTCCGGGTAAAAATACGAACCTAACTAAAACTCCGGATAAAAAATACGAACCCAACTAAAACTCCGGGTAAAAAATACGAACCCAACTAAAAAGTCCGGTAAAAAATATGAACCCAACTAAAACTCCGTGTAAAATTACCAACACAACTAAACTCCGGGTAAAAATACGAACCCAACTAAAACTCCGGGTAAAAAATGCGAACCCAACAAAACTCCGGGTAAAAAATACGAACCCAACTAAAACTCCGGGTAAAATTACGAACCCAACTAAAAGTCCGGGTAAAAAATACGAACTCAACTAAAAAGTCCGGGTAAAATTACGAACCCAACTAAAACTCCGGGTAAGAAATACGAACCCAACTAAAAAGACCGGGTAAAATTACGAACCCAAGTAAAACTCCGGGTAAAATTACGAACCCAACTAAAACTCCGGGTAAAATTACGAACCCAACTAAAAGTCCGGGTAAAAAATACGAACCCAACTAAAAAGTCCGAGTAAAATTATGAACCCAACTAAAAGTCCGGGTAAAAAATACGAACCCAACTAAAAAGTCCGGGTAAAAAATACGAACCCAACTAAAACTCCGGGTAAAAATACGAACCCAAGTAAAACTACGGGTAAAAATACGAACCCAACTAAAACTCCGGGTAAAAAATACGAACCCAACTAAAACTCCGGGTAAAAAATACGAACCCAACTAAAAAGTCCGGTAAAAAATATGAACCCAACTAAAACTCCGGGTAAAATTACCAACACAACTAAAAAGTCCGGGTAAAATTACGAACCCAACTAAAACTCCGGGTAAAATTACGAACCCAACTAAAACTCCGGGTAAAAAATACGGCACCCAACTAAAAAGTCCGGGTAAAATTACGAACCCAACTAAAAAGTCCGGGTAAAATTACGAACCCAACTAAAACTCCGGGTAAAATTACGAACTCAACTAAAACTCCGGGTAAAATTACGAACCCAACTAAAACTCCGGGTAAAATTACGAACCCAACTAGAAGTACGGGTAAAAAATACGAACCCAACTAAAAAGTCCGGGTAAAATTAGGAACCCAACTAAAACTCCGGGTAAAATTACGAACCCAACTAAAACTCCGGGTAAAATTACGAACCCAAGTAAAACTCCGGGTAAAATTACGAACCCAAGTAAAACTCCGGGTAAAATTGCGAACCCAACTAAAACTCCGGGTAAAATTACGAACCCAACTAGAAAGTCAGGGTAAAAAATACGAACCCAACTAAAACTCCGGGTAAAAATACGAACCCAACTAAAGCTCCGGGTAAAAATACGAACCCAACTAAAACTCCGGGTAAAAAATACGAACCCAACTAAAACTCCGGGTAAAAATACGAACCCAACTAAAACTCCGGGTAAAAATACGAACCCAACTAAAACTCCGGGTAAAAAATACGAACCCAACTAAAACTCCGGGTAAAAAATACGAACCCAACTAAAACTCCGGGCAAAAATACTAACCCAACTAAAAAGTCCGGGTAAAAAATACGAACCCAACTAAAACTCCGGGTAAAAATACAAACCCAACTAAAACTCCGGGTAAAAATACGAACCTAACTAAAACTCCGGATAAAAAATACGAACCCAACTAAAACTCCGGGTAAAAAATACGAACCCAACTAAAAAGTCCGGTAAAAAATATGAACCCAACTAAAACTCCGGGTAAAATTACCAACACAACTAAACTCCGGGTAAAAATACGAACCCAACTAAAACTCCGGGTAAAAAATGCGAACCCAACAAAACTCCGGGTAAAAAATACGAACCCAACTAAAACTCCGGGTAAAATTACGAACCCAACTAAAAGTCCGGGTAAAAAATACGAACTCAACTAAAAAGTCCGGGTAAAATTACGAACCCAACTAAAACTCCGGGTAAGAAATACGAACCCAACTAAAAAGACCGGGTAAAATTACGAACCCAAGTAAAACTCCGGGTAAAATTACGAACCCAACTAAAACTCCGGGTAAAATTACGAACCCAACTAAAAGTCCGGGTAAAAAATACGAACCCAACTAAAAAGTCCGAGTAAAATTATGAACCCAACTAAAAGTCCGGGTAAAAAATACGAACCCAACTAAAAAGTCCGGGTAAAATTACGAACCCAAGTGAAACTCCGGGTAAAATTACGAACCCAACTAAAACTCCGGGTAAAATTACGAACCCAACTAAAAGTCCGGGTAAAAAATACGAACCCAACTAAAAAGTCCGGGTAAAATTACGAACCCAACTAAAACTCCGGGTAAAATTACGAACCCAACTAAAACTCCGGGAAAAAAATACGAACCCAACTAAAAAGTCCGTGTAAAATTACGAACCCAACTAAAAAGTCCGGGTAAAATTACGAACCCAACTAAAACTCCGGGTAAAATTACGAACTCAACTAAAACTCCGGGTAAAATTACGAACCCAACTAAAACTCCGGGTAAAATTACGAACCCAACTAAAAGTCCGGGTAAAAAATACGAACCCAACTAAAAAGTCCGGGTAAAATTACGAACCCAACTAAAACTCCTGGTAAAATTACGAACCCAACTAAAACTCCGGGTAAAATTACGAACCCAAGTAAAACTCCGGGTAAAATTACGAACCCAAGTAAAACTCCGGGTAAAATTACGAACCCAACTAAAACTCCGGGTAAAATTATGAACCCAACTAAAAGTCCGGGTAAAAAATACGAACCCAACTAAAACTCCGGGCAAAAATACTAACCCAACTAAAAAGTCCGGGTAAAAAATACGAACCCAACTAAAACTCCGGGTAAAAATACGAACCCAACTAAAACTACGGGTAAAAATACGAACCCAACTAAAACTCCGGGTAAAAAATACGAACCCAACTAAAACTCCGGGTAAAAAATACGAACCCAACTAAAAGTCCGGGTAAAAAATACGAACCCAACTAAAAAGTCCGGGTAAAATTACGAACCCAACTAAAACTCCGGGTAAAATTACGAACCCAACTAAAAGTCCGGGTAAAAAATACGAACCCAACTAAAAAGTCCGTGTAAAATTACGAACCCAACTAAAAAGTCCGGGTAAAATTACGAACCCAACTAAAACTCCGGGTAAAATTACGAACCCAACTAAAAGTCCGGGTAAAAAATACGAACCCAACTAAAACTCCGGGCAAAAATACTAACCCAACTAAAAAGTCCGGGTAAAAAATACGAACCCAACTAAAACTCCGGGTAAAAATACGAACCCAACTAAAACTCCGGGTAAAAATACGAGCCCAACTAAAACTCCGGGTAAAAAATATGAACCCAACTAAAACTCCGGGTAAAATTACCAACACAACTAAAACTCCGGGTAAAAATACGAACCCAACTAAAACTCCGGGTAAAATTACGAACCCAACTAAAAAGTCCGAGTAAAATTATGAACCCAACGAAAAGTCCGGGTAAAAAATACGAACCCAACTAAAAAGTCCGGGTAAAATTACGAACCCAAGTGAAACTCCGGGTAAAATTACGAACCCAACTAAAACTCCGGGTAAAATTACGAACCCAACTAAAAGTCCGGGTAAAAAATACGAACCCAACTAAAAAGTCCGGGTAAAATTACGAACCCAACTAAAACTCCGGGTAAAATTACGAACCCAACTAAAACTCCGGGAAAAAAATACGAACCCAACTAAAAAGTCCGTGTAAAATTACGAACCCAACTAAAAAGTCCGGGTAAAATTACGAACCCAACTAAAACTCCGGGTAAAATTACGAACTCAACTAAAACTCCGGGTAAACTTACGAACCCAACTAAAACTCCGGGTAAAATTACGAACCCAACTAAAAGTCCGGGTAAAAAATACGAACCCAACTAAAAAGTCCGGGTAAAATTACGAACCCAACTAAAACTCCGGGTAAAATTACGAACCCAACTAAAACTCCGGGTAAAATTACGAACCCAAGTAAAACTCCGGGTAAAATTACGAACCCAAGTAAAACTCCGGGTAAAATTACGAACCCAACTAAAACTCCGGGTAAAATTATGAACCCAACTAAAAGTCCGGGTAAAAAATACGAACCCAACTAAAACTCCGGGCAAAAATACTAACCCAACTAAAAAGTCCGGGTAAAAAATACGAACCCAACCAAAACTCCGGGTAAAAATACGAACCCAACTAAAACTCCGGGTAAAAATACGAACCCAACTAAAACTCCGGGTAAAAAATATGAACCCAACTAAAACTCCGGGTAAAATTACGAACCCAACTAAAACTCCGGGTAAAAAATACGAACCCAACTAAAACTCAGGCTAAAAAATACGAACCCAACTAAAATTCCGGGCAAAATTACTAACCCAACTAAAACTACGGGTAAAAATACGAACCCAACTAAAACTCCGGGTAAAAAATACGAACCCAACTAAAACTCCGGGCAAAAAATACGAACCCAACTAAAAAGTCCGGTAAAAAATATGAACCCAACTAAAACTCCGGGTAAAATTACCAACACAACTAAAAAGTCCGGGTAAAATTACGAACCCAACTAAAACTCCGGGTAAAATTACGAACCCAACTAAAACTCCGGGTAAAAAATACGGCACCCAACTAAAAAGTCCGGTTAAAATTACGAACCCAACTAAAAAGTCCGGGTAAAATTACGGACCCAACTAAAACTCCGGGTAAAATTACGAACTCAACTAAAACTCCGGGTAAAATTACGAACCCAACTAAAACCCCGGGTAAAATTACGAACCCAACTAGAAGTACGGGTAAAAAATACGAACCCAACTAAAAAGTCCGGGTAAAATTAGGAACCCAACTAAAACTCCGGGTAAAATTACGAACCCAACTAAAACTCCGGGTAAAATTACGAACCCAAGTAAAACTCCGGGTAAAATTACGAACCCAAGTAAAACTCCGGGTAAAATTGCGAACCCAACTAAAACTCCGGGTAAAATTACGAACCCAACTAGAAAGTCCGGGTAAAAAATACGAACCCAACTAAAACTCCGGGTAAAAATACGACCCCAACTAAAGCTCCGGGTAAAAATACGAACCCAACTAAAACTCCGGGTAAAAAATACGAACCCAACTAAAACTCCGGGTAAAAATACGAACCCAACTAAAACTCCGGGTAAAAATACGAACCCAACTAAAACTCCGGGTAAAAAATACGAACCCAACTAAAACTCCGGGTAAAAAATACGAACCCAACTAAAACTCCGGGCAAAAATACTAACCCAACTAAAAAGTCCGGGTAAAAAATACGAACCCAACTAAAACTCCGGGTAAAAATACAAACCCAACTAAAACTCCGGGTAAAAATACGAACCCAACTAAAACTCCGGATAAAAAATACGAACCCAACTAAAACTCCGGGTAAAAAATACGAACCCAACTAAAAAGTCCGGTAAAAGATATGAACCCAACTAAAACTCCGGGTAAAATTACCAACACAACTAAACTCCGGGTAAAAATACGAACCCAACTAAAACTCCGGGTAAAAAATGCGAACCCAACAAAACTCCGGGTAAAAAATACGAACCCAACTAAAACTCCGGGTAAAATTACGAACCCAACTAAAAGTCCGGGTAAAAAATACGAACTCAACTAAAAAGTCCGGGTAAAATTACGAACCCAACTAAAACTCCGGGTAAAAAATACGAACCCAACTAAAAAGTCCGGGTAAAATTACGAACCCAAGTAAAACTCCGGGTAAAATTACGAACCCAACTAAAACTCCGGGTAAAATTACGAACCCAACTAAAAGTCCGGGTAAAAAATACGAACCCAACTAAAAAGTCCGAGTAAAATTATGAACCCAACTAAAAGTCCGGGTAAAAAATACGAACCCAACTAAAAAGTCCGGGTAAAATTACGAACCCAAGTGAAACTCCGGGTAAAATTACGAACCCAACTAAAACTCCGGGTAAAATTACGAACCCAACTAAAAGTCCGGGTAAAAAATACGAACCCAACTAAAAAGTCCGGGTAAAATTACGAACCCAACTAAAACTCCGGGTAAAATTACGAACCCAACTAAAACTCCGGGAAAAAAATACGAACCCAACTAAAAAGTCCGTGTAAAATTACGAACCCAACTAAAAAGTCCGGGTAAAATTACGAACCCAACTAAAACTCCGGGTAAAATTACGAACTCAACTAAAACTCCGGGTAAAATTACGAACCCAACTAAAACTCCGGGTAAAATTACGAACCCAACTAAAAGTCCGGGTAAAAAATACGAACCCAACTAAAAAGTCCGGGTAAAATTACGAACCCAACTAAAACTCCGGGTAAAATTACGAACCCAACTAAAACTCCGGGTAAAATTACGAACCCAAGTAAAACTCCGGGTAAAATTACGAACCCAAGTAAAACTCCGGGTAAAATTACGAACCCAACTAAAACTCCGGGTAAAATTATGAACCCAACTAAAAGTCCGGGTAAAAAATACGAACCCAACTAAAACTCCGGGCAAAAATACTAACCCAACTAAAAAGTCCGGGTAAAAAATACGAACCCAACCAAAACTCCGGGTAAAAATACGAACCCAACTAAAACTCCGGGTAAAAATACGAACCCAACTAAAACTCCGGGTAAAAAATATGAACCCAACTAAAACTCCGGGTAAAATTACCAACACAACTAAAACTCCGGGTAAAAATACGAACCCAACTAAAACTCCGGATAAAAAATACGAACCCAACTAAAAAGTCCGGGTAAAATTACGAACCCAACTAAAACTCCGGGTAAAATTACGAACCCAACGAAAACTCCGGGTAAAAAATACGAACCCAACTAAAAAGTCCGGGTAAAATTACGAACCCAACTAAAAAGTCCGGGTAAAAATACGAACCCAACTAAAACTCCGGGTAAAATTACGAACCCAAGTAAAACTCCGGGTAAAATTACGAACCCAAGTAAAACTCCGGGTAAAATTGCGAACCCAACTAAAACTCCGGGTAAAATTACGAACCCAACTAGAAAGTCAGGGTAAAAAATACGAACCCAACTAAAACTCCGGGTAAAAATACGAACCCAACTAAAGCTCCGGGTAAAAATACGAACCCAACTAAAACTCCGGGTAAAAAATACGAACCCAACTAAAACTCCGGGTAAAAATACGAACCCAACTAAAACTCCGGGTAAAAATACGAACCCAACTAAAACTCCGGGTAAAAAATACGAACCCAACTAAAACTCCGGGTAAAAAATACGAACCCAACTAAAACTCCGGGCAAAAATACTAACCCAACTAAAAAGTCCGGGTAAAAAATACGAACCCAACTAAAACTCCGGGTAAAAATACAAACCCAACTAAAACTCCGGGTAAAAATACGAACCTAACTAAAACTCCGGATAAAAAATACGAACCCAACTAAAACTCCGGGTAAAAAATACGAACCCAACTAAAAGTCCGGGTAAAAAATACGAACCCAACTAAAAAGTCCGGGTAAAATTACGAACCCAACTAAAACTCCGGGTAAAATTACGAACCCAACTAAAAGTCCGGGTAAAAAATACGAACCCAACTAAAAAGTCCGTGTAAAATTACGAACCCAACTAAAAAGTCCGGGTAAAATTACGAACCCAACTAAAACTCCGGGTAAAATTACGAACCCAACTAAAAGTCCGGGTAAAAAATACGAACCCAACTAAAACTCCGGGCAAAAATACTAACCCAACTAAAAAGTCCGGGTAAAAAATACGAACCCAACTAAAACTCCGGGTAAAAATACGAACCCAACTAAAACTCCGGGTAAAAATACGAGCCCAACTAAAACTCCGGGTAAAAAATATGAACCCAACTAAAACTCCGGGTAAAATTACCAACACAACTAAAACTCCGGGTAAAAATACGAACCCAACTAAAACTCCGGGTAAAATTACGAACCCAACTAAAAAGTCCGAGTAAAATTATGAACCCAACTAAAAGTCCGGGTAAAAAATACGAACCCAACTAAAAAGTCCGGGTAAAATTACGAACCCAAGTGAAACTCCGGGTAAAATTACGAACCCAACTAAAACTCCGGGTAAAATTACGAACCCAACTAAAAGTCCGGGTAAAAAATACGAACCCAACTAAAAAGTCCGGGTAAAATTACGAACCCAACTAAAACTCCGGGTAAAATTACGAACCCAACTAAAACTCCGGGAAAAAAATACGAACCCAACTAAAAAGTCCGTGTAAAATTACGAACCCAACTAAAAAGTCCGGGTAAAATTACGAACCCAACTAAAACTCCGGGTAAAATTACGAACTCAACTAAAACTCCGGGTAAAATTACGAACCCAACTAAAACTCCGGGTAAAATTACGAACCCAACTAAAAGTCCGGGTAAAAAATACGAACCCAACTAAAAAGTCCGGGTAAAATTACGAACTCAACTAAAACTCCGGGTAAAATTACGAACCCAACTAAAACTCCGGGTAAAATTACGAACCCAAGTAAAACTCCGGGTAAAATTACGAACCCAAGTAAAACTCCGGGTAAAATTACGAACCCAACTAAAACTCCGGGTAAAATTATGAACCCAACTAAAAGTCCGGGTAAAAAATACGAACCCAACTAAAACTCCGGGCAAAAATACTAACCCAACTAAAAAGTCCGGGTAAAAAATACGAACCCAACTAAAACTCCGGGTAAAATTACGAACCCAACTAAAACTCCGGGTAAAAAATACGAACCCAACTAAAACTCAGGCTAAAAAATACGAACCCAACTAAAATTCCGGGCAAAATTACTAACCCAACTAAAAAGTCCGGGTAAAAAATACGAACCCAACTAAAACTCCGGGTAAAAATACGAACCCAACTAAAACTACGGGTAAAAATACGAACCCAACTAAAACTCCGGGTAAAAAATACGAACCCAACTAAAACTCCGGGTAAAAAATACGAACCCAACTAAAAAGTCCGGTAAAAAATATGAACCCAACTAAAACTCCGGGTAAAATTACCAACACAACTAAAAAGTCCGGGTAAAATTACGAACCCAACTAAAACTCCGGGTAAAAAATACGAACCCAACTAAAAAGTCCGGTAAAAAATATGAACCCAACTAAAACTCCGGGTAAAATTACCAACACAACTAAAAAGTCCGGGTAAAATTACGAACCCAACTAAAACTCCGGGTAAAATTACGAACCCAACTAAAACTCCGGGTAAAAAATACGGCACCCAACTAAAAAGTCCGGGTAAAATTACGAACCCAACTAAAAAGTCCGGGTAAAATTACGAACCCAACTAAAACTCCGGGTAAAATTACGAACTCAACTAAAACTCCGGGTAAAATTACGAACCCAACTAAAACTCCGGGTAAAATTACGAACCCAACTAGAAGTACGGGTAAAAAATACGAACCCAACTAAAAAGTCCGGGTAAAATTAGGAACCCAACTAAAACTCCGGGTAAAATTACGAACCCAACTAAAACTCCGGGTAAAATTACGAACCCAAGTAAAACTCCGGGTAAAATTACGAACCCAAGTAAAACTCCGGGTAAAATTGCGAACCCAACTAAAACTCCGGGTAAAATTACGAACCCAACTAGAAAGTCAGGGTAAAAAATACGAACCCAACTAAAACTCCGGGTAAAAATACGAACCCAACTAAAGCTCCGGGTAAAAATACGAACCCAACTAAAACTCCGGGTAAAAAATACGAACCCAACTAAAACTCCGGGTAAAAATACGAACCCAACTAAAACTCCGGGTAAAAATACGAACCCAACTAAAACTCCGGGTAAAAAATACGAACCCAACTAAAACTCCGGGTAAAAAATACGAACCCAACTAAAACTCCGGGCAAAAATACTAACCCAACTAAAAAGTCCGGGTAAAAAATACGAACCCAACTAAAACTCCGGGTAAAAATACAAACCCAACTAAAACTCCGGGTAAAAATACGAACCTAACTAAAACTCCGGATAAAAAATACGAACCCAACTAAAACTCCGGGTAAAAAATACGAACCCAACTAAAAAGTCCGGTAAAAAATATGAACCCAACTAAAACTCCGGGTAAAATTACCAACACAACTAAACTCCGGGTAAAAATACGAACCCAACTAAAACTCCGGGTAAAAAATGCGAACCCAACAAAACTCCGGGTAAAAAATACGAACCCAACTAAAACTCCGGGTAAAATTACGAACCCAACTAAAAGTCCGGGTAAAAAATACGAACTCAACTAAAAAGTCCGGGTAAAATTACGAACCCAACTAAAACTCCGGGTAAGAAATACGAACCCAACTAAAAAGACCGGGTAAAATTACGAACCCAAGTAAAACTCCGGGTAAAATTACGAACCCAACTAAAACTCCGGGTAAAATTACGAACCCAACTAAAAGTCCGGGTAAAAAATACGAACCCAACTAAAAAGTCCGAGTAAAATTATGAACCCAACTAAAAGTCCGGGTAAAAAATACGAACCCAACTAAAAAGTCCGGGTAAAATTACGAACCCAAGTGAAACTCCGGGTAAAATTACGAACCCAACTAAAACTCCGGGTAAAATTACGAACCCAACTAAAAGTCCGGGTAAAAAATACGAACCCAACTAAAAAGTCCGGGTAAAATTACGAACCCAACTAAAACTCCGGGTAAAATTACGAACCCAACTAAAACTCCGGGAAAAAAATACGAACCCAACTAAAAAGTCCGTGTAAAATTACGAACCCAACTAAAAAGTCCGGGTAAAATTACGAACCCAACTAAAACTCCGGGTAAAATTACGAACTCAACTAAAACTCCGGGTAAAATTACGAACCCAACTAAAACTCCGGGTAAAATTACGAACCCAACTAAAAGTCCGGGTAAAAAATACGAACCCAACTAAAAAGTCCGGGTAAAATTACGAACCCAACTAAAACTCCGGGTAAAATTACGAACCCAACTAAAACTCCGGGTAAAATTACGAACCCAAGTAAAACACCGGGTAAAATTACGAACCCAAGTAAAACTCCGGGTAAAATTACGAACCCAACTAAAACTCCGGGTAAAATTATGAACCCAACTAAAAGTCCGGGTAAAAAATACGAACCCAACTAAAACTCCGGGCAAAAATACTAACCCAACTAAAAAGTCCGGGTAAAAAATACGAACCCAACTAAAACTCCGGGTAAAAATACGAACCCAACTAAAACTACGGGTAAAAATACGAACCCAACTAAAACTCCGGGTAAAAAATACGAACCCAACTAAAACTCCGGGTAAAAAATACGAACCCAACTAAAAGTCCGGGTAAAAAATACGAACCCAACTAAAAAGTCCGGGTAAAATTACGAACCCAACTAAAACTCCGGGTAAAATTACGAACCCAACTAAAAGTCCGGGTAAAAAATACGAACCCAACTAAAAAGTCCGTGTAAAATTACGAACCCAACTAAAAAGTCCGGGTAAAATTACGAACCCAACTAAAACTCCGGGTAAAATTACGAACCCAACTAAAAGTCCGGGTAAAAAATACGAACCCAACTAAAACTCCGGGCAAAAATACTAACCCAACTAAAAGTCCGGGTAAAAAATACGAACCCAACTAAAACTCCGGGTAAAAATACGAACCCAACTAAAACTCCGGGTAAAAATACGAGCCCAACTAAAACTCCGGGTAAAAAATATGAACCCAACTAAAACTCCGGGTAAAATTACCAACACAACTAAAACTCCGGGTAAAAATACGAACCCAACTAAAACTCCGGGTAAAATTACGAACCCAACTAAAAAGTCCGAGTAAAATTATGAACCCAACTAAAAGTCCGGGTAAAAAATACGAACCCAACTAAAAAGTCCGGGTAAAATTACGAACCCAAGTGAAACTCCGGGTAAAATTACGAACCCAACTAAAACTCCGGGTAAAATTACGAACCCAACTAAAAGTCCGGGTAAAAAATACGAACCCAACTAAAAAGTCCGGGTAAAATTACGAACCCAACTAAAACTCCGGGTAAAATTACGAACCCAACTAAAACTCCGGGAAAAAAATACGAACCCAACTAAAAAGTCCGTGTAAAATTACGAACCCAACTAAAAAGTCCGGGTAAAATTACGAACCCAACTAAAACTCCGGGTAAAATTACGAACTCAACTAAAACTCCGGGTAAAATTACGAACCCAACTAAAACTCCGGGTAAAATTACGAACCCAACTAAAAGTCCGGGTAAAAAATACGAACCCAACTAAAAAGTCCGGGTAAAATTACGAACCCAACTAAAACTCCGGGTAAAATTACGAACCCAACTAAAACTCCGGGTAAAATTACGAACCCAAGTAAAACTCCGGGTAAAATTACGAACCCAAGTAAAACTCCGGGTAAAATTACGAACCCAACTAAAACTCCGGGTAAAATTATGAACCCAACTAAAAGTCCGGGTAAAAAATACGAACCCAACTAAAACTCCGGGCAAAAATACTAACCCAACTAAAAAGTCCGGGTAAAAAATACGAACCCAACCAAAACTCCGGTAAAAATACGAACCCAACTAAAACTCCGGGTAAAAATACGAACCCAACTAAAACTCCGGGTAAAAAATATGAACCCAACTAAAACTCCGGGTAAAATTACGAACCCAACTAAAACTCCGGGTAAAAAATACGAACCCAACTAAAACTCAGGCTAAAAAATACGAACCCAACTAAAATTCCGGGCAAAATTACTAACCCAACTAAAAAGTCCGGGTAAAAAATACGAACCCAACTAAAACTCCTGGTAAAAATACGAACCCAACTAAAACTACGGGTAAAAATACGAACCCAACTAAAACTCCGGGTAAAAAATACGAACCCAACTAAAACTCCGGGCAAAAAATACGAACCCAACTAAAAAGTCCGGTAAAAAATATGAACCCAACTAAAACTCCGGGTAAAATTACCAACACAACTAAAAAGTCCGGGTAAAATTACGAACCCAACTAAAACTCCGGGTAAAATTACGAACCCAACTAAAACTCCGGGTAAAAAATACGGCACCCAACTAAAAAGTCCGGGTAAAATTACGAACCCAACTAAAAAGTCCGGGTAAAATTACGGACCCAACTAAAACTCCGGGTAAAATTACGAACTCAACTAAAACTCCGGGTAAAATTACGAACCCAACTAAAACCCCGGGTAAAATTACGAACCCAACTAGAAGTACGGGTAAAAAATACGAACCCAACTAAAAAGTCCGGGTAAAATTAGGAACCCAACTAAAACGCCGGGTAAAATTACGAACCCAACTAAAACTCCGGGTAAAATTACGAACCCAAGTAAAACTCCGGGTAAAATTACGAACCCAAGTAAAACTCCGGGTAAAATTGCGAACCCAACTAAAACTCCGGGTAAAATTACGAACCCAACTAGAAAGTCCGGGTAAAAAATACGAACCCAACTAAAACTCCGGTTAAAAATACGACCCCAACTAAAGCTCCGGGTAAAAATACGAACCCAACTAAAACTCCGGGTAAAAAATACGAACCCAACTAAAACTCCGGGTAAAAATACGAACCCAACTAAAACTCCGGGTAAAAATACGAACCCAACTAAAACTCCGGGTAAAAAATACGAACCCAACTAAAACTCCGGGTAAAAAATACGAACCCAACTAAAACTCCGGGCAAAAATACTAACCCAACTAAAAAGTCCGGGTAAAAAATACGAACCCAACTAAAACTCCGGGTAAAAATACAAACCCAACTAAAACTCCGGGTAAAAATACGAACCCAACTAAAACTCCGGATAAAAAATACGAACCCAACTAAAACTCCGGGTAAAAAATACGAACCCAACTAAAAAGTCCGGTAAAAGATATGAACCCAACTAAAACTCCGGGTAAAATTACCAACACAACTAAACTCCGGGTAAAAATACGAACCCAACTAAAACTCCGGGTAAAAAATGCGAACCCAACAAAACTCCGGGTAAAAAATACGAACCCAACTAAAACTCCGGGTAAAATTACGAACCCAACTAAAAGTCCGGGTAAAAAATACGAACTCAACTAAAAAGTCCGGGTAAAATTACGAACCCAACTAAAACTCCGGGTAAAAAATACGAACCCAACTAAAAAGTCCGGGTAAAATTACGAACCCAAGTAAAACTCCGGGTAAAATTACGAACCCAACTAAAACTCCGGGTAAAATTACGAACCCAACTAAAAGTCCGGGTAAAAAATACGAACCCAACTAAAAAGTCCGAGTAAAATTATGAACCCAACTAAAAGTCCGGGTAAAAAATACGAACCCAACTAAAAAGTCCGGGTAAAATTACGAACCCAAGTGAAACTCCGGGTAAAATTACGAACCCAACTAAAACTCCGGGTAAAATTACGAACCCAACTAAAAGTCCGGGTAAAAAATACGAACCCAACTAAAAAGTCCGGGTAAAATTACGAACCCAACTAAAACTCCGGGTAAAATTACGAACCCAACTAAAACTCCGGGAAAAAAATACGAACCCACCTAAAAAGTCCGTGTAAAATTACGAACCCAACTAAAAAGTCCGGGTAAAATTACGAACCCAACTAAAACTCCGGGTAAAATTACGAACTCAACTAAAACTCCGGGTAAAATTACGAACCCAACTAAAACTCCGGGTAAAATTACGAACCCAACTAAAAGTCCGGGTAAAAAATACGAACCCAACTAAAAAGTCCGGGTAAAATTACGAACCCAACTAAAACTCCGGGTAAAATTACGAACCCAACTAAAACTCCGGGTAAAATTACGAACCCAAGTAAAACTCCGGGTAAAATTACGAACCCAAGTAAAACTCCGGGTAAAATTACGAACCCAACTAAAACTCCGGGTAAAATTATGAACCCAACTAAAAGTCCGGGTAAAAAATACGAACCCAACTAAAACTCCGGGCAAAAATACTAACCCAACTAAAAAGTCCGGGTAAAAAATACGAACCCAACCAAAACTCCGGGTAAAAATACGAACCCAACTAAAACTCCGGGTAAAAATACGAACCCAACTAAAACTCCGGGTAAAAAATATGAACCCAACTAAAACTCCGGGTAAAATTACCAACACAACTAAAACTCCGGGTAAAAATACGAACCCAACTAAAACTCCGGATAAAAAATACGAACCCAACTAAAAAGTCCGGGTAAAATTACGAACCCAACTAAAACTCCGGGTAAAATTACGAACCCAACGAAAACTCCGGGTAAAAAATACGAACCCAACTAAAAAGTCCGGGTAAAATTACGAACCCAACTAAAAAGTCCGGGTAAAAATACGAACCCAACTAAAACTCCGGGTAAAATTACGAACCCAAGTAAAACTCCGGGTAAAATTACGAACCCAAGTAAAACTCCGGGTAAAATTGCGAACCCAACTAAAACTCCGGGTAAAATTACGAACCCAACTAGAAAGTCAGGGTACAAAATACGAACCCAACTAAAACTCCGGGTAAAAATACGAACCCAACTAAAGCTCCGGGTAAAAATACGAACCCAACTAAAACTCCGGGTAAAAAATACGAACCCAACTAAAACTCCGGGTAAAAATACGAACCCAACTAAAACTCCGGGTAAAAATACGAACCCAACTAAAACTCCGGGTAAAAAATACGAACCCAACTAAAACTCCGGGTAAAAAATACGAACCCAACTAAAACTCCGGGCAAAAATACTACCCAACTAAAAAGTCCGGGTAAAAAATACGAACCCACCTAAAACTCCGGGTAAAAATACAAACCCAACTAAAACTCCGGGTAAAAATACGAACCTAACTAAAACTCCGGATAAAAAATACGAACCCAACTAAAACTCCGGGTAAAAAATACGAACCCAACTAAAAGTCCGGGTAAAAAATACGAACCCAACTAAAAAGTCCGGGTAAAATTACGAACCCAACTAAAACTCCGGGTAAAATTACGAACCCAACTAAAAGTCCGGGTAAAAATACGAACCCAACTAAAAAGTCCGTGTAAAATTACGAACCCAACTAAAAAGTCGGGTAAAATTACGAACCCAACTAAAACTCCGGGTAAAATTACGAACCCAACTAAAAGTCCGGGTAAAAAATACGAACCCAACTAAAACTCCGGGCAAAAATACTAACCCAACTAAAAAGTCCGGGTAAAAAATACGAACCCAACTAAAACTCCGGGTAAAAATACGAACCCAACTAAAACTCCGGGTAAAAATACGAGCCCAACTAAAACTCCGGGTAAAAAATATGAACCCAACTAAAACTCCGGGTAAAATTACCAACACAACTAAAACTCCGGGTAAAAATACGAACCCAACTAAAACTCCGGGTAAAATTACGAACCCAACTAAAAAGTCCGAGTAAAATTATGAACCCAACTAAAAGTCCGGGTAAAAAATACGAACCAACTAAAAAGTCCGGGTAAAATTACGAACCCAAGTGAAACTCCGGGTAAAATTACGAACCCAACTAAAACTCCGGGTAAAATTACGAACCCAACTAAAAGTCCGGGTAAAAAATACGAACCCAACTAAAAAGTCCGGGTAAAATTACGAACCCAACTAAAACTCCGGGTAAAATTACGAACCCAACTAAAACTCCGGAAAAAAATACGAACCCAACTAAAAAGTCCGTGTAAAATTACGAACCCAACTAAAAAGTCCGGGTAAAATTACGAACCCAACTAAAACTCCGGTAAAATTACGAACTCAACTAAAACTCCGGGTAAAATTACGAACCCAACTAAAACTCCGGGTAAAATTACGAACCCAACTAAAAGTCCGGGTAAAAAATACGAACCCAACTAAAAAGTCCGGGTAAAATTACGAACTCAACTAAAACTCCGGGTAAAATTACGAACCCAACTAAAACTCCGGTAAAATTACGAACCCAAGTAAAACTCCGGGTAAAATTACGAACCCAAGTAAAACTCCGGGTAAAATTACGAACCCAACTAAAACTCCGGGTAAAATTATGAACCCAACTAAAAGTCCGGGTAAAAAATACGAACCCAACTAAAACTCCGGGCAAAAATACTAACCCAACTAAAAAGTCCGGGTAAAAAATACGAACCCAACCAAAACTCCGGTAAAAATACGAACCCAACTAAAACTCCGGGTAAAAATACGAACCCAACTAAAACTCCGGGTAAAAAATATGAACCCAACTAAAACTCCGGGTAAAATTACGAACCCAACTAAAACTCCGGGTAAAAAATACGAACCCAACTAAAACTCAGGCTAAAAAATACGAACCCAACTAAAATTCCGGGCAAAATTACTAACCCAACTAAAAAGTCCGGGTAAAAAATACGACCCAACTAAAACTCCGGGTAAAAATACGAACCCAACTAAAACTACGGGTAAAAATACGAACCCAACTAAAACTCCGGGTAAAAAATACGAACCCAACTAAAACTCCGGGTAAAAAATACGAACCCAACTAAAAAGTCCGGTAAAAAATATGAACCCAACTAAAACTCCGGGTAAAATTACCAACACAACTAAAAAGTCCGGGTAAAATTACGAACCAACTAAAACTCCGGGTAAAATTACGAACCCAACTAAAAACTCCGGGTAAAAAATACGGCACCCAACTAAAAAGTCCGGGTAAAATTACGAACCCAACTAAAAAGTCCGGGTAAAATTACGGACCCAACTAAACTCCGGGTAAAATTACGAACTCAACTAAAACTCCGGGTAAAATTACGAACCCAACTAAAACTCCGGGTAAATTACGAACCCAACTAGAAGTACGGGTAAAAAATACGAACCCAACTAAAAAGTCCGGGTAAAATTAGGAACCCAACTAAAACTCCGGGTAAAATTACGAACCCAACTAAAACTCCGGGTAAAATTACGAACCCAAGTAAAACTCCGGGTAAAATTACGAACCCAAGTAAAACTCCGGGTAAAATTGCGAACCCAACTAAAACTCCGGGTAAAATTACGAACCCAACTAGAAAGTCCGGGTAAAAAATACGAACCCAACTAAAACTCCGGGTAAAAATACGACCCCAACTAAAGCTCCGGGTAAAAATACGAACCCAACTAAAACTCCGGGTAAAAAATACGAACCCAACTAAAACTCCGGGTAAAAATACGAACCCAACTAAAACTCCGGGTAAAAATACGAACCCAACTAAAACTCCGGGTAAAAAATACGAACCCAACTAAAACTCCGGGTAAAAAATACGAACCCAACTAAAACTCCGGGCAAAAATACTAACCCAACTAAAAAGTCCGGGTAAAAAATACGAACCCAACTAAAACTCCGGGTAAAAATACAAACCCAACTAAAACTCCGGGTAAAAATACGAACCCAACTAAAACTCCGGATAAAAAATACGAACCCAACTAAAACTCCGGGTAAAAAATACGAACCCAACTAAAAAGTCCGGTAAAAGATATGAACCCAACTAAAACTCCGGGTAAAATTACCAACACAACTAAACTCCGGGTAAAAATACGAACCCAACTAAAACTCCGGGTAAAAAATGCGAACCCAACAAAACTCCGGGTAAAAAATACGAACCCAACTAAAACTCCGGGTAAAATTACGAACCCAACTAAAAGTCCGGGTAAAAAATACGAACTCAACTAAAAAGTCCGGGTAAAATTACGAACCCAACTAAAACTCCCTAAAACTCCGGGTAAAAAATACGAACCCAACTAAAAAGTCCGGGTAAAATTACGAACCCAAGTAAAACTCCGGGTAAAATTACGAACCCAACTAAAACTCCGGGTAAAATTACGAACCCAACTAAAAGTCCGGGTAAAAAATACGAACCCAACTAAAAAGTCCGAGTAAAATTATGAACCCAACTAAAAGTCCGGGTAAAAAATACGAACCTAACTAAAAAGTCCGGGTAAAATTACGAACCCAAGTGAAACTCCGGGTAAAATTACGAACCCAACTAAAACTCCGGGTAAAATTACGAACCCAACTAAAAGTCCGGGTAAAAAATACGAACCCAACTAAAAAGTCCGGGTAAAATTACGAACCCAACTAAAACTCCGGGTAAAATTACGAACCCAACTAAAACTCCGGGAAAAAAATACGAACCCAACTAAAAAGTCCGTGTAAAATTACGAACCCAACTAAAAAGTCCGGGTAAAATTACGAACCCAACTAAAACTCCGGGTAAAATAACGAACTCAACTAAAACTCCGGGTAAAATTACGAACCCAACTAAAACTGCGGGTAAAATTTCGAACCCAACTAAAAGTCCGGGTAAAAAATACGAACCCAACTAAAAAGTCCGGGTAAAATTACGAACCCAACTAAAACTCCGGGTAAAATTACGAACCCAACTAAAACTCCGGGTAAAATTACGAACCCAAGTAAAACTCCGGGTAAAATTACGAACCCAAGTAAAACTCCGGGTAAAATTACGAACCCAACTAAAACTCCGGGTAAAATTATGAACCCAACTAAAAGTCCGGGTAAAAAATACGAACCCAACTAAAACTCCGGGCAAAAATACTAACCCAACTAAAAAGTCCGGGTAAAAAATACGAACCCAACTAAAACTCCGGGTAAAAAATACGAACCCAACTAAAACTCGGGTAAAAATACGAACCCAACTAAAACTCCGGGTAAAAAATATGAACCCAACTAAAACTCCGGGTAAAATTACCAACACAACTAAAACTCCGGGTAAAAATACGAACCCAACTAAAACTCCGGATAAAAAATACGAACCCAACTAAAAAGTCCGGGTAAAATTACGAACCCAACTAAAACTCCGGGTAAAATTACGAACCCAACGAAAACTCCGGGTAAAAAATACGAACCCAACTAAAAAGTCCGGGTAAAATTACGAACCCAACTAAAAAGTCCGGGTAAAATTACGAACCCAACTAAAACTCCGGGTAAAATTACGAACTCAACTAAAACTGCGGGTAAAAAATACGAACCCAACTAAAAAGTCCGGGTAAAATTACGAACCCAACTAAAACTCCGGGTAAAATTACGAACCCAACGAAAACTCCGGGTAAAAAATACGAACCCAACTAAAAAGTCCGGGTAAAATTACGAACCCAACTAAAAAGTCCGGGTAAAATTACGAACCCAACTAAAACTCCGGGTAAAATTACGAACTCAACTAAAACTCCGGGTAAAATTACGAACCCAACTAAAACTCCGGGTAAAATTACGAACCCAACTAAAAGTCCGGGTAAAAAATACGAACCCAACTAAAAAGTCCGGGTAAAATTACGAACCCAACTAAAACTCCGGGTAAAATTACGAACCCAACTAAAACTCCGGGTAAAATTACGAACCCAAGTAAAACTCCGGGTAAAATTACGAACCCAAGTAAAACTCCGGGTAAGATTACGAACCCAACTAAAAGTCCGGGTAAAAAATACGAACCCAACTAAAACTCCGGGCAAAAATACTAACCCAACTAAAACTCCGGGTAAAAATACGAACCCAACTAAAACTCCGGGTAAAAATACGAACCCAACTAAAACTCCGGGTAAAAAATATGAACCCAACTAAAACTCCGGGTAAAATTACCAACACAACTAAAACTCCGGGTAAAAATACGAACCCAACTAAAACTCTGGGTAAAAAATACGAACCCAACTAAAACTCCGGGTAAAAAATTCGAACCCAACTAAAACTCCGGGTAAAATTACGAACCCAACTAAAAGTCCGGGTAAAAAATACGAACCCAACTAAAAAGTCCGGGTAAAATTACGAACCCAACTAAAACTCCGGGTAAAATTACGAACCCAACTAAAAGTCCGGGTAAAAAATACGAACCCAACTAAAAAGTCCGTGTAAAATTACGAACCCAACTAAAAAGTCCGGGTAAAATTACGAACCCAACTAAAACTCCGGGTAAAATTACGAACCCAACTAAAAAGTCCGGGTAAAAAATACGAACCCAACTAAAACTCCGGGTAAAAATACGAACCCAACTAAAACTCCGGGTAAAAATACGAGCCCAACTAAAACTCCGGGTAAAAAATATGAACCCAACTAAAACTCCGGGTAAAATTACCAACACAACTAAAACTCCGGGTAAAAATACGAACCCAACTAAAACTCCGGGTAAAATTACGAACCCAACTAAAGAGTCCGAGTAAAATTATGAACCCAACTAAAAGTCCGGGTAAAAAATACGAACCCAACTAAAACTCCGGGTAAAATTACGAACCCAACTAAAAGTCCGGGTAAAAAATACGAACCCAACTAAAAAGTCCGGGTAAAATTACGAACCCAACTAAAACTCCGGGTAAAATTACGAACCCAACTAAAACTCCGGGAAAAAAATACGAACCCAACTAAAAAGTCCGTGTAAAATTACGAACCCAACTAAAAGGTCCGGGTAAAATTACGAACCCAACTAAAACTCCGGGTAAAATTACGAACTCAACTAAAACTCCGGGTAAAATTACGAACCCAACTAAAACTCCGGGTAAAATTACGAACCCAACTAAAAGTCCGGGTAAAAAATACGAACCCAACTAAAAAGTCCGGGTAAAATTACGAACCCAACTAAAACTCCGGGTAAAATTACGAACCCAACTAAAACTCCGGGTAAAATTACGAACCCAAGTAAAACTCCGGGTAAAATTACGAACCCAAGTAAAACTCCGGGTAAAATTACGAACCCAACTAAAACTCCGGGTAAAATTATGAACCCAACTAAAAGTCCGGGTAAAAAATACGAACCCAACTAAAACTCCGGGCAAAAATACTAACCCAACTAAAAAGTCCGGGTAAAAAATACGAACCCAACCAAAACTCCGGGTAAAAATACGAACCCAACTAAAACTCCGGGTAAAAATACGAACCCAACTAAAACTCCGGGTAAAAAATATGAACCCAACTAAAACTCCGGGTAAAATTACCAACACAACTAAAACTCCGGGTAAAAATACGAACCCAACTAAAACTCCGGATAAAAAATACGAACGCAACTAAAACTCCGGGTAAAAAATTCGAACCCAACTAAAACTCCGGGTAAAATTACGAACCCAACTAAAAGTCCGGGTAAAAAATACGAATCCAACTAAAAAGTCCGGGTAAAATTACGAACCCAACTAAAACTCCGGGTAAAATTACGAACCCAACTAAAACTCCGGGTAAAAAATACGAACCCAACTAAAAAGTCCGGCTAAAATTACGAACCCAACTAAAAAGTCCGGGTAAAATTACGAACCCAACTAAAACTCCGGGTAAAATTACGAACTCAACTAAAACTCCGGGTAAAATTACGAACCCAACTAAAACTCCGGGTAAAATTACGAACCCAACTAAAAGTCCGGGTAAAAAATACGAACCCAACTAAAAAGTCCGGGTAAAATTACGAACCCAACTAAAACTCCGGGTAAAATTACGAACCCAACTAAAACTCCGGGTAAAATTACGAACCCAAGTAAAACTCCGGGTAAAATTACGAACCCAAGTAAAACTCCGGGTAAAATTACGAACCCAACTAAAAGTCCGGGTAAAAAATACGAACCCAACTAAAACTCCGGGCAAAAATACTAACCCAACTAAAAAGTCCGGGTAAAAAATACGAACCCAACTAAAACTCCGGGTAAAAATACGAACCCAACTAAAACTCCGGGTAAAAATACGAACCCAACTAAAACTCCGGGTAAAAAATATGAACCCAACTAAAACTCCGGGTAAAATTACCAACACAACTAAAACTCCGGGTAAAAATACGAACCCAACTAAAACTCTGGGTAAAAAATACGAACCCAACTAAAACTCCGGGTAAAAAATTCGAACCCAACTAAAACTCCGGGTAAAATTACGAACCCAACTAAAAGTCCGGGTAAAAAATACGAACCCAACTAAAAAGTCCGGGTAAAATTACGAACCCAACTAAAACTCCGGGTAAAATTACGAACCCAACTAAAAGTCCGGGTAAAAAATACGAACCCAACTAAAAAGTCCGTGTAAAATTACGAACCCAACTAAAAAGTCCGGGTAAAATTACGAACCCAACTAAAACTCCGGGTAAAATTACGAACCCAACTAAAAGTCCGGGTAAAAAATACGAACCCAACTAAAACTCCGGGCAAAAATACTAACCCAACTAAAAAGTCCGGGTAAAAAATACGAACCCAACTAAAACTCCGGGTAAAAATACGAACCCAACTAAAACTCCGGGTAAAAATACGAGCCCAACTAAAACTCCGGGTAATAAATATGAACCCAACTAAAACTCCGGGTAAAATTACCAACACAACTAAAACTCCGGGTAAAAATACGAACCCAACTAAAACTCCGGGTAAAATTACGAACCCAACTAAAACTCCGGGTAAAATTACGAACCCAACTAAAAGTCCGGGTAAAAAATTCGAACCCAACTAAAAAGTCCGGGTAAAATTACGAACCCAACTAAAACTCCGGGTAAGATTACGAACCCAACTAAAAAGTCCGGGTAAAATTACGAACCCAACTAAAAAGTCCGGTAAAATTACGAACCCAACTAAAAAGTCCGGGTAAAATTACGAACCCAACTAAAACTCCGGGTAAAATTACGAACTCAACTAAAACTCCGGGTAAAATTACGAACCCAACTAAACTCCGGGTAAAATTACGAACCCAACTAAAAGTCCGGGTAAAAAATACGAACCCAACTAAAAAGTCCGGGGAAAATTACGAACCCAACTATAACTCCGGGTAAAATTACGAACCCAACTAAAAACTCCGGGTAAAATTACGAACCCAACTAAAACTCCGGGTAAAATTACGAACCCAACTAAAACTCCGGGTAAAATTACGAACCCAACTAAAAGTCCGGGTAAAAAATACGACCCAACTAAAAAGTCCGAGTAAAATTACGAACCCAAGTAAAACTCCGGGTAAAATTACGAACCCAACTAAAACTCCGGGTAAAATTACGAACCCAACTAAAAAGTCCGGGTAAAATTACGAACGAAAATAAAAAGTCCGGGTAAAATTACTAACCCAACTAAAACTCCGGGTAAAATTACGAACTCAACTAAAAGTCCGGGTAAAATTACGAACCCAACTAAACTCCGGGTAAAATTACGAACCCAACTAAAAGTCCGGGTAAAAATACGAACCCAACTAAAAAGTCCGGGTAAAATTACGAACCCAACTAAAACTCCGGGTAAAATTACGAACCCAACTAAAACTCCGGGTAAAATTACGAACCTAACTAAAACTCCGGGTAAAATTACGACCCAACTAAAACTCCGGGTAAAATTACGAACCCAACTAAAAAGTGCGGGTAAAATTACGAACCCAACTAAAACTCCGGGTAAAAAATACGAACCAAACAAAAAGTCCGGTAACAATTTAGAACCCAACTAAAACTCCGGGTAAAAAAATACGAACCCAACTAAAACTCCGGGCAAACATACTAACCCAACTAAAAAGTCCGGGTAAAAAATACGAACCCAACTAAAACCGGGTAAAAATACGAACCCAACTAAAGCTCCGGGTAAAAATACGAACCCAACTAAAACTCCGGGTAAAAAAATACGAACCCAACTAAAACTCCGGTAAAAATACGAACCCAACTAAAACTCGGGTAAAAATACGAACCCAACTAAAACTCCGGGTAAAAAATACGAACCCAACTAAAACTCCGGGTAAAAAAATACGAACCCAACTAAAACTCCGGGCAAAAATACTAACCCAACTAAAAAGTCCGCGTAAAAAATACGAACCCAACTAAAACTCCGGGTAAAAATACAAACCCAACTAAAACTCCGGGTAAAAATACGAACCCAACTAAAACTCCGGGTAAAAATACGAACCCAACTAAAACTCCGGGTAAAAAATATGAACCCAACTAAAACTCCGGGTAAAATTACCAACACAACTAAAACTCCGGGTAAAAATACGAACCCAACTAAAACTCTGGGTAAAAAATACGAACCCAACTAAAACTGCGGGTAAAAAATTCGAACCCAACTAAAACTCCGGGTAAAATTACGAACCCAACTAAAAGTCCGGGTAAAAAATACGAACCCAACTAAAAAGTCCGGGTAAAATTACGAACCCAACTAAAACTCCGGGTAAAATTACGAACCCAACTAAAAGTCCGGGTAAAAAATACGAACCCAACTAAAAAGTCCGTGTAAAATTACGAACCCAACTAAAAAGTCCGGGTAAAATTACGAACCCAACTAAAACTCCGGGTAAAATTACGAACCCAACTAAAAGTCCGGGTAAAAAATACGAACCCAACTAAAACTCCGGGCAAAAATACTAACCCAACTAAAAAGTCCGGGTAAAAAATACGAACCCTACTAAAACTCCGGGTAAAAATACGAACCCAACTAAAACTCCGGGTAAAAATACGAGCCCAACTAAAACTCCGGGTAAAAAATATGAACCCAACTAAAACTCCGGGTAAAATTACCAACACAACTAAAACTCCGGGTAAAAATACGAACCCAACTAAAACTCCGGGTAAAATTACGAACCCAACTAAAACTCCGGGTAAAATTACGAACCCAACTAAAAGTCCGGGTAAAAAATTCGAACCCAACTAAAAAGTCCGGGTAAAATTACGAACCCAACTAAAACTCCGGGTAAGATTACGAACCCAACTAAAAAGTCCGGGTAAAATTACGAACCCAACTAAAAAGTCCGGGTAAAATTACGAACCCAACTAAAAAGTCCGGGTAAAATTACGAACCCAACTAAAACTCCGGGTAAAATTACGAACTCAACTAAAACTCCGGGTAAAATTACGAACCCAACTAAAACTCCGGGTAAAATTACGAACCCAACTAAAAGTCCGGGTAAAATTACGAACCCAACTAAAACTCCGGGTAAAATTACGAACCCAACTAAAACTCCGGGTAAAATTACGAACCCAACTAAAACTCCGGGTAAAATTACGAACCCAACTAAAAGTCCGGGTAAAAAATACGAACCCAACTAAAAAGTCCGAGTAAAATTACGAACCCAAGTAAAACTCCGGGTAAAATTACGAACCCAACTAAAACTCCGGGTAAAATTACGAACCCAACTAAAAAGTCCGGGTAAAATTACGAACCCAAATAAAAAGTCCGGGTAAAATTACTAACCCAACTAAAACTCCGGGTAAAATTACGAAGTCAACTAAAACTCCGGGTAAAATTACGAACCCAACTAAAACTCCGGGTAAAATTACGAACCCAACTAAAAGTCCGGGTAAAAAATACGAACCCAACTAAAAAGTCCGGGTAAAATTACGAACCCAACTAAAACTCCGGGTAAAATTACGAACCCAACTAAAACTCCGGGTAAAATTACGAACCTAACTAAAACTCCGGGTAAAATTACGAACCCAACTAAAAAGTGCGGGTAAAATTACGAACCCAACTAAAACTCCGGGTAAAAAATACGAACCAAACAAAAAAGTCCGGGTAACATTTAGAACCCAACTAAAACTCCGGGTAAAAAAATACGAACCCAACTAAAACTCCGGGCAAAAATACTAACCCAACTAAAAAGTCCGGGTAAAAAATACGAACCCAACTAAAACTACGGGTAAAAATACGAACCCAACTAAAGCTCCGGGTAAAAATACGAACCCAACTAAAACTCCGGGTAAAAAATACGAACCCAACTAAAACTCCGGGTAAAAATACGAACCCAACTAAAACTCCGGGTAAAAATACGAACCCAACTAATACTCCGGGTAAAAAATACGAACCCAACTAAAACTCCGGGTAAAAAATACGAACCCAACTAAAACTCCGGGCAAAAATACTAACCCAACTAAAAAGTCCGGGTAAAAAATACGAACCCAACTAAAACTCCGGGTAAAAATACAAACCCAACTAAAACTCCGGGTAAAAATACGAACCCAACTAAAACTCCGGATAAAAAATACGAACCCAACTAAAACTCCGGGTAAAAAATACGAACCCAACTAAAAAGTCCGGTAAAAAATATGAACCCAACTAAAACTCCGGGTAAAATTACCAACACAACTAAAACTCCGGGTAAAAATACGAACCCAACTAAAACTCCGGGTAAAAAATACGAACCCAACAAAACTCCGGGTAAAAAATACGAACCCAACTAAAACTCCGGGTAAAATTACGAACCCAACTAAAAGTCCGGGTAAAAAATACGAACCCAACTAAAAAGTCCGGGTAAAATTACGAACCCAACTAAAACTCCGGGTAAAAAATACGAACCCAACTAAAAAGTCCGGGTAAAATTACGAACCCAAGTAAAACTCCGGGTAAAATTACGAACCCAACTAAAACTCCGGGTAAAATTACGAACCCAACTAAACGTCCGGGTAAAAAATACGAACCCAACTAAAAAGTCCGAGTAAAATTACGAACCCAACTAAAAGTCCGGGTAAGAAATACGAACCCAACTAAAAAGTCAGGGTAAAATTACGAACCCAAGTGAAACTCCGGGTAAAATTACGAACCCAACTAAAACTCCGGGTAAAATTACGAACCCAACTAAAAGTCCGGGTAAAAAATACGAACCCAACTAAAACTCCGGGCAAAAATATTAACCCAACTAAAAAGTCCGGGTAAAAAATACGAACCCAACTAAAACTCCGGGTAAAAATACGAACCCAACTAAAACTCCGGGTAAAAATACGAACCCAACTAAAACTCCGGGTAAAAAATATGAACCCAACTAAAACTCCGGGTAAAATCACCAACACAACTAAAACTCCGGGTAAAAATACGAACCCAACTAAAACTCCGGGTAAAAAATACGAACCCAACTAAAACTCCGGGTAAAAAATTCGAACCCAACTAAAACTCCGGGTAAAATTACGAACCCAACTAAAAGTCCGGGTAAAAAATACGAACCCAACTAAAAAGTCCGGGTAAAATTACGAACCCAACTAAAACTCCGGGTAAAATTACGAACCAAACTAAAACTCCGGGTAAAAAATACGAACCCAACTAAAAAGTCCGGGTAAAATTACGAACCCAACTAAAAAGTCCGGGTAAAATTACGAACCCAACTAAAACTCCGGGTAAAATTACGAACTCAACTAAAACTCCGGGTAAAATTACGAACCCAACTAATACTCCGGGTAAAATTACGAACCCAACTAAAAGTCCGGGTAAAAAATACGAACCCAATTAAAAAGTCCGGGTAAAATTACGAACCCAACTAAAACTCCGGGTAAAATTACGAACCCAACTAAAACTCCGGGTAAAATTACGAACCCAAGTAAAACTCCGGGTAAAATTACGAACCCAAGTAAAACTCCGGGTAAAATTACGAACCCAACTAAAACTCCGGGTAAAATTACGAACCCAACTAAAACTCCGGGTAAAATTACGAACCCAACTAAAAGTCCGGGTAAAAATACGAACCCAACTATTAACTCAAGACTCCGGGTAAAATTACGAACCCAACTAAAACTCCGGGTAAAATTACGAACCCAACTAAAACTCCGGGTAAAATTACGAACCCAACTAAAAGTCCGGGTAAAAATACGAACCCAACTAAAAAGTCCGGGTAAAATTACGAACCCAACTAAAAGTCCGGGTAAAAAATTCGAACCCAACTAAAAAGTCCGGGTAAAATTACGAACCCAACTAAAACTCCGGGTGAAAATACGAACCCAACTAAAACTCCGGGTAAAAAATACGAACCCAACTAAAACTCCGGGTAAAAATACGAACCCAACTAAAACTCCGGGTAAAAATACGAACCCAATTAAAACTCCGGGTAAAAAATACGAACCCAACTAAAACTCAGGCTAAAAAATACGAACCCAACTAAAATTCCGGGCAAAAATACTAACCCAACTAAAAAGTCCGGGTAAAAAATACGAACCCAACTAAAACTCCGGGTAAAAATACGAACCCAACTAAAACTACGGGTAAAAATACGAACCCAACTAAAACTCCGGGTAAAAAATACGAACCCAACTAAAACTCCGGGTAAAAAATACGAACCCAACTAAAAAGTCCGGGTAAAAATACGAACCCAACTAAAACTCCGGGTAAAATTACGAACCCAACTAAAACTCCGGGTAAAATTACGAACCCAACTAAAAGTCCGGGTAAAAAATTCGAACCCAACTAAAAAGTCCGGGTAAAATTACGAACCCAACTAAAACTCCGGGTAAGATTACGAACCCAACTAAAAAGTCCGGGTAAAATTACGAACCCAACTAAAAAGTCCAGGTAAAATTACGAACCCAACTAAAAAGTCCGGGTAAAATTACGAACCCAACTAAAACTCCGGGTAAGATTACGAACCCAACTAAAAAGTGCGGGTAAAATTACGAACCCAACTAAAAAGTCCAGGTAAAATTACGAACCCAACTAAAAAGTGCGGGTAAAATTACGAACCCAACTAAAACTCCGGGTAAAAAATACGAACCAAACAAAAAAGTCCGGGTAACATTTAGAACCCAACTAAAACTCCGGGTAAAAAAATACGAACCCAACTAAAACTCCGGGCAAAAATACTAACCCAACTAAAAAGTCCGGGTAAAAAATACGAACCCAACTAAAACTCCGGGTAAAAATACGAACCCAACTAAAGCTCCGGGTAAAAATACGAACCCAACTAAAACTCCGGGTAAAAAATACGAACCCAACTAAATCTCCGGGTAAAAATACTAACCCAACTAAAACTCCGGGTAAAAATACGAACCCAACTAAAACTCCGGGTAAAAAATACGAACCCAACTAAAACTCCGGGTAAAAAATACGAACCCAACTAAAACTCCGGGCAAAAATACTAACCCAACTAAAAAGTCCGGGTAAAAAATACGAACCCAACTAAAACTCCGGGTAAAAATACAAACCCAACTAAAACTCCGGGTAAAAATACGAACCCAACTAAAACTCCGGGTAAAAATACGAACCCAACTAAAACTCCGGGTAAAAAATATGAACCCAACTAAAACTCCGGGTAAAATTACCAACACAACTAAAACTCCTGGTAAAAATACGAACCCAACTAAAACTCTGGGTAAAAAATACGAACCCAACTAAAACTCCGGGTAAAAAATTCGAACCCAACTAAAACTCCGGGTAAAATTACGAACCCAACTAAAAGTCCGGGTAAAAAATACGAACCCAACTAAAAAGTCCGGGGAAAATTACGAACCCAACTAAAACTCCGGGTAAAATTACGAACCCAACTAAAAGTCCGGGTAAAAAATACGAACCCAACTAAAAAGTCCGGGTAAAATTACGAACCCAACTAAAACTCCGGGTAAAATTACGAACCCAACTAAAAGTCCGTGTAAAAAATACGAACCCAACTAAAACTCCGGGCAAAAATACTAACCCAACTAAAAAGTCCGGGTAAAAAATACGAACCCAACTAAAACTCCGGGTAAAAATACGAACCCAACTAAAACTCCGGGTAAAAATACGAGCCCAACTAAAACTCCGGGTAAAAAATATGAACCCAACTAAAACTCCGGGTAAAATTACCAACACAACTAAAACTCCGGGTAAAAATACGAACCCAACTAAAACTCCGGGTAAAATTACGAACCCAACTAAAACTCCGGGTAAAATTACGAACCCAACTAAAAGTCCGGGTAAAAAATTCGAACCCAACTAAAAAGTCCGGGTAAAATTACGAACCCAACTAAAACTCCGGGTAAGATTACGAACCCAACTAAAAAGTCCGGGTAAAATTACGAACCCAACTAAAAAGTCCGGGTAAAATTACGAACCCAACTAAAAAGTCCGGGTAAAATTACGAACCCAACTAAAACTCCGGGTAAAATTACGAACTCAACTAAAACTCCGGGTAAAAATACGAACCCAACTAAAACTCCGGGTAAAAAATATGAACCCAACTAAAACTCCGGGTAAAATCACCAACACAACTAAAACTCCGGGTAAAAATACGAACCCAACTAAAACTCCGGGTAAAAAATACGAACCCAACTAAAACTCCGGGTAAAAAATTCGAACCCAACTAAAACTCCGGGTAAAATTACGAACCCAACTAAAAGTCCGGGTAAAAAATACGAACCCAACTAAAAAGTCCGGGTAAAATTACGAACCCAACTAAAACTCCGGGTAAAATTACGAACCCAACTAAAACTCCGGGTAAAAAATACGAACCCAACTAAAAAGTCCGGGTAAAATTACGAACCCAACTAAAAAGTCCGGGTAAAATTACGAACCCATCTAAAACTCCGGGTAAAATTACGAACTCAACTAAAACTCCGGGTAAAATTACGAACCCAACTAAAACTCCGGGTAAAATTACGAACCCAACTAAAAGTCCGGGTAAAAAATACGAACCCAACTAAAAAGTCCGGGTAAAATTACGAACCCAACTAAAACTCCGGGTAAAATTACGAACCCAACTAAAACTCCGGGTAAAATTACGAACCCAAGTAAAACTCCGGGTAAAATTACGAACCCAAGTAAAACTCCGGGTAAAATTACGAACCCAACTAAAACTCCGGGTAAAATTACGAACCCAACTAAAACTCCGGGTAAAATTGCGAACCCAACTAAAAGTCCGGGTAAAAATACGAACCCAACTATTAACTCAAGACTCCGGGTAAAATTACGAACCCAACTAAAACTCCGGGTAAAATTACGAACCCAACTAAAACTCCGGGTAAAATTACGAACCCAACTAAAAGTCCGGGTAAAAAATACGAACCCAACTAAAAAGTCCGGGTAAAATTACGAACCCAACTAAAAGTCCGGGTAAAAAATTCGAACCCAACTAAAAAGTCCGGGTAAAATTACGAACCCAACTAAAACTCCGGGTGAAAATACGAACCCAACTAAAACTCCGGGTAAAAAATACGAACCCAACTAAAACTCCGGGTAAAAATACGAACCCAACTAAAACTCCGGGTAAAAATACGAACCCAACTAAAACTCCGGGTAAAAAATACGAACCCAACTAAAACTCAGGCTAAAAAATACGAACCCAACTAAAATTCCGGGCAAAAATACTAACCCAACTAAAAAGTCCGGGTAAAAAATACGAACCCAACTAAAACTCCGGGTAAAAATACGAACCCAACTAAAACTACGGGTAAAAATACGAACCCAACTAAAACTCCGGGTAAAAAATACGAACCCAACTAAAACTCCGGGTAAAAAATACGAACCCAACTAAAAAGTCCGGTAAAAAATATGAACCCAACTAAAACTCCGGGTAAAATTACCAACACAACTAAAAAGTCCGGGTAAAATTACGAACCCAACTAAAACTCCGGGTAAAATTACGAACCCAACTAAAACTCCGGGTAAAAAATACGGCACCCAACTAAAAAGTCCGGGTAAAATTACGAACCCAACTAAAAAGTCCGGGTAAAATTACGAACCCAACTAAAACTCCGGGTAAAATTACGAACTCAACTAAAACTCCGGGTAAAATTACGAACCCAACTAAAACTCCGGGTAGAATTACGAACCCAACTAGAAGAACGGGTAAAAAATACGAACCCAACTAAAAAGTCCGGGTAAAATTAGGAACCCAACTAAAACTCCGGGTAAAATTACGAACCCAACTAAAACTCCGGGTAAAATTACGATCCCAAGTAAAACTCCGGGTAAAATTACGAACCCAAGTAAAACTCCGGGTAAAATTGCGAACCCAACTAAAACTCCGGGTAAAATTACGAACCCAACTAGAAAGTCCGGGTAAAAAATACGAACCCAACTAAAACTCCGGGTAAAAATACGAACCCAACTAAAGCTCCGGGTAAAAATACGAACCCAACTAAAACTCCGGGTAAAAAATACGAACCCAACTAAAACTCCGGGTAAAAATACGAACCCAACTAAAACTCCGGGTAAAAATACGAACCAAACTAAAACTCCGGGTAAAAAATACGAACCCAACTAAAACTCCGGGTAAAAAATACGAACCCAACTAAAACTCCGGGCAAAAATACTAACCCAACTAAAAAGTCCGGGTAAAAAATACGAACCCAACTAAAACTCCGGGTAAAAATACAAACCCAACTAAAACTCCGGGTAAAAATACGAACCCAACTAAAACTCCGGATAAAAAATACGAACCCAACTAAAACTCCGGGTAAAAAATACGAACCCAACTAAAAAGTCCGATAAAAAATATGAACCCAACTAAAACTCCGGGTAAAATTACCAACACAACTAAACTCCGGGTAAAAATACGAACCCAACTAAAACTCCGGGTAAAAAATGCGAACCCAACAAAACTCCGGGTAAAAAATACGAACCCAACTAAAACTCCGGGTAAAATTACGAACCCAACTAAAAGTCCGGGTAAAAAATACGAACCCAACTAAAAGTCCGGGTAAAAAATACGAACCCAACTAAAAAGTCCGGGTAAAATTACGAACCCAACTAAAACTCCGGGTAAAATTACGAACCCAACTAAAACTCCGGGTAAAAAATACGAACCCAACTAAAAAGTCCGGGTAAAATTACGAACCCAACTAAAAAGTCCGGGTAAAATTACGAACCCATCTAAAACTCCGGGTAAAATTACGAACTCAACTAAAACTCCGGGTAAAATTACGAACCCAACTAAAACTCCGGGTAAAATTACGAACCCAACTAAAAGTCCGGGTAAAAAATACGAACCCAACTAAAAAGTCCGGGTAAAATTACGAACCCAACTAAAACTCCGGGTAAAATTACGAACCCAACTAAAACTCCGGGTAAAATTACGAACCCAAGTAAAACTCCGGGTAAAATTACGAACCCAAGTAAAACTCCGGGTAAAATTACGAACCCAACTGAAACTCGGGGTAAAATTACGAACCCAACTAAAACTCCGGGTAAAATTACGAACCCAACTAAAAGTCCGGGTAAAAATACGAACCCAACTATTAACTCAAGACTCCGGGTAAAATTACGAACCCAACTAAAACTCCGGGTAAAATTACGAACCCAACTAAAACTCCGGGTAAAATTACGAACCCAACTAAAAGTCCGGGTAAAAAATACGAACCCAACTAAAAAGTCCGGGTAAAATTACGAACCCAACTAAAAGTCCGGGTAAAAAATTCGAACCCAACTAAAAAGTCCGGGTAAAATTACGAACCCAACTAAAACTCCGGTGAAAATACGAACCCAACTAAAACTCCGGGTAAAAAATACGAACCCAACTAAAACTCCGGGTAAAAATACGAACCCAACTAAAACTCCGGGTAAAAATACGAACCCAACTAAAACTCCGGGTAAAAAATACGAACCCAACTAAAACTCAGGCTAAAAAATACGAACCCAACTAAAATTCCGGGCAAAAATACTAACCCAACTAAAAAGTCCGGGTAAAAAATACGAACCCAACTAAAACTCCGGGTAAAAATACGAACCCAACTAAAACTACGGGTAAAAATACGAACCCAACTAAAACTCCGGGTAAAAAATACGAACCCAACTAAAACTCCGGGTAAAAAATACGAACCCAACTAAAAAGTCCGGTAAAAAATATGAACCCAACTAAAACTCCGGGTAAAATTACCAACACAACTAAAAAGTCCGGGTAAAATTACGAACCCAACTAAAACTCCGGGTAAAATTACGAACCCAACTAAAACTCCGGGTAAAAAATACGGCACCCAACTAAAAAGTCCGGGTAAAATTACGAACCCAACTAAAAAGTCCGGGTAAAATTACGAACCCAACTAAAACTCCGGGTAAAATTACGAACTCAACTAAAACTCCGGGTAAAATTACGAACCCAACTAAAACTCCGGGTAAAATTACGAACCCAACTAGAAGTACGGGTAAAAAATACGAACCCAACTAAAAAGTCCGGGTAAAATTAGGAACCCAACTAAAACTCCGGGTAAAATTACGAACCCAACTAAAACTCCGGGTAAAATTACGAACCCAAGTAAAACTCCGGGTAAAATTACGAACCCAAGTAAAACTCCGGGTAAAATTGCGAACCCAACTAAAACTCCGGGTAAAATTACGAACCCAACTAGAAAGTCCGGGTAAAAAATACGAACCCAACTAAAACTCCGGGTAAAAATACGAACCCAACTAAAGCTCCGGGTAAAAATACGAACCCAACTAAAACTCCGGGTAAAAAATACGAACCCAACTAAAACTCCGGGTAAAAATACGAACCCAACTAAAACTCCGGGTAAAAATACGAACCCAACTAAAACTCCGGGTAAAAAATACGAACCCAACTAAAACTCCGGGTAAAAAATACGAACCCAACTAAAACTCCGGGCAAAAATACTAACCCAACTAAAAAGTCCGGGTAAAAAATACGAACCCAACTAAAACTCCGGGTAAAAATACAAACCCAACTAAAACTCCGGGTAAAAATACGAACCCAACTAAAACTCCGGATAAAAAATACGAACCCAACTAAAACTCCGGGTAAAAAATACGAACCCAACTAAAAAGTCCGGTAAAAAATATGAACCCAACTAAAACTCCGGGTAAAATTGCCAACACAACTAAAACTCCGGGTAAAAATACGAACCCAACTAAAACTCCGGGTAAAAAATGCGAACCCAACAAAACTCCGGGTAAAAAATACGAACCCAACTAAAACTCCGGGTAAAATTACGAACCCAACTAAAAGTCCGGGTAAAAAATACGAACCCAACTAAAAAGTCCGGGTAAAATTACGAACCCACCTAAAACTCCGGGTAAAAAATACGAACCCAACTAAAAAGTCAG
>CAXIES010000668.1:0-53773 GCA_964023965.1 Melinopterus prodromus | reverse complement strand
AACTAAAACTCCGGGTAAAATTACGAACCCAACTAAAACTCGGTGTAAAAAATACGAACCAAACAAAAAAGTCCGGGTAACATTTAGAACCCAACTAAAACTCCGGGTAAAAAAATTCGAACCCAACTAAAACTCCGGGCAAAAATACTAACCCAACTAAAAGGTCCGGGTAAAAAATACGAACCCAACTAAAACTCCGGGTAAAAATACGAACCCAACTAAAACTCCGGGTAAAATTACGAACCCAAGTGAAACTCCGGGTAAAATTACGAACCCAACTAAAACTCCGGGTAAAATTACGAACCCAACTAAAAGTCCGGGTAAAAAATACGAACCCAACTAAAACTCCGGGCAAAAATACTAACCCAACTAAAAAGTCCGGGTAAAAAATACGAACCCAACTAAAACTCCGGGTAAAAATACGAACCCAACTAAAACTCCGGTTAAAAATACGAACCCAACTAAAACTCCGGGTAAAAAATATGAACCCAACTAAAACTCCGGGTAAAATTACCAACACAACTAAAACTCCGGGTAAAAATACGAACCCAACTAAAACTCCGGGTAAAAAATTCGAACCCAACTAAAAAGTCCGGGTAAAATTACGAACCCAACTAAAACTCCGGGTAAAATTACGAACCCAACTAAAACTCCGGGTAAAAAATACGAACCCAACTAAAAAGTCCGTGTAAAATTACGAACCCAACTAAAGAGTCCGGGTAAAATTACGAACCCAACTAAAACTCCGGGTAAAATTACGAACTCAACTAAAACTCCGGGTAAAATTACGAACCCAACTAAAACTCCGGGTAAAATTACGAACCCAACTAAAAGTCCGGGTAAAAAATACGAACCCAACTAAAAAGTCCGGGTAAAATTACGAACCCAACTAAAACTCCGGGTAAAATTACGAACCCAACTAAAACTCCGGGTAAAATTACGAACCCAAGTAAAACTCCGGGTAAAATTACGAACCCAAGTAAAACTCCGGGTAAAATTACGAACCCAACTAAAACTCCGGGTAAAATTATGAACCCAACTAAAAGTCCGGGTAAAAAATACGAACCCAACTAAAACTCCGGGCAAAAATACTAACCCAACTAAAAAGTCCGGGTAAAAAATACGAACCCAACCAAAACTCCGGGTAAAAATACGAACCCAACTAAAACTCCGGGTAAAAATACGAACCCAACTAAAACTCCGGGTAAAATTACGAACCCAACTAAAAGTCCGGGTAAAAAATACGAAGCCAACTAAAACTCCGGGTAAAATTACGAACCCAACTAAAAGTCCGGGTAAAAAATTCGAACCCAACTAACAAGTCCGGGTAAAATTACGAACCCAACTAAAACTCCGGGTTAAATTACGAACCCAACTAAAACTCCGGGTACAATTACGAACCCAAGTAAAACTCCGGGTAAAATTACGAACCCAAGTAAAACTCCGGGTAAAATTACGAACCCAACTAAAACTCCGGGTAAAATTACGAACCCAACTAAAACTCCGGGTAAAATTACGAACCCAACTAAAAGTCCGGGTAAAAAATACGAACCCAACTAAAAAGTCCGGGTAAAATTACGAACCCATGTAAAACTCCGGGTAAAATTACGAACCCAACTAAAACTCCGGGTAAAATTACGAACCCAACTAAAAAGTCCGGGTAAAATTACGAACCCAAATAAAAAGTCTGGGTAAAATTACTAACCCAACTAAAACTCCGGGTAAAATTACGAACTCAACTAAAACTACGGGTAAAATTACGAACCCAACTAAAGCTCCGGGTAAAATTACGAACCCAACTAAAACTCCGGGTAAAATTACGAACCCAACTAAAACTCCGGGTAAAATTACGAACCCAACTAAAAAGTGCGGGTAAAATTACGAACCCAACTAAAACTCCGGGTAAAAAATACGAACCAAACAAAAAAGTCCGGGTAACATTTAGAACCCAACTAAAACTCCGGGTAAAAAAATACGAACCCAACTAAAACTCCGGGCAAAAATACTAACCCAACTAAAAAGTCCGGGTAAAAATACGAACCCAACTAAAGCTCCGGGTAAAAATACGAACCCAACTAAAACTGCGGGTAAAAAATACGAACCCAACTAAAACTCCGGGTATAAATACGAACCCAACTAAAACTCCGGGTAAAAATACGAACCCAACTAAAACTCCGGGTAAAAAATACGAACCCAACTAAAACTCCGGGTGAAAAATACGAACCCAACTAAAACTCCGGGCAAAAATACTAACCCAACTAAAAAGTCCGGGTAAAAAATACGAACCCAACTAAAACTCCGGGTAAAAATACGAACCCAACTAAAACTCCGGTAAAAAATACGAACCCAACTAAAGCTCCGGGTAAAAAATACGAACCCAACTAAAACTCCGGGTAAAAAATACGAACCCAACTAAAAAGTCCGGTAAAAAATTTGAACCCAACTAAAACTCCGGGTAAAATTACCAACACAACTAAAAAGTCCGGGTAAAATTACGAACCCAACTAAAACTCCGGGTAAAAATACGAACCCAACTAAAACTCCGGGTAAAATTACGAACCCAACTAAAAGTCCGGGTAAAAAATACGAAGCCAACTAAAACTCCGGGTAAAATTACGAACCCAACTAAAAGTCCGGGTAAAAAATTCGAACCCAACTAACAAGTCCGGGTAAAATTACGAACCCAACTAAAACTCCGGGTTAAATTACGAACCCAACTAAAACTCCGGGTACAATTACGAACCCAAGTAAAACTCCGGGTAAAATTACGAACCCAAGTAAAACTCCGGGTAAAATTACGAACCCAACTAAAACTCCGGGTAAAATTACGAACCCAACTAAAACTCCGGGTAAAATTACGAACCCAACTAAAAGTCCGGGTAAAAAATACGAACCCAACTAAAAAGTCCGGGTAAAATTACGAACCCATGTAAAACTCCGGGTAAAATTACGAACCCAACTAAAACTCCGGGTAAAATTACGAACCCAACTAAAAAGTCCGGGTAAAATTACGAACCCAAATAAAAAGTCTGGGTAAAATTACTAACCCAACTAAAACTCCGGGTAAAATTACGAACTCAACTAAAACTACGGGTAAAATTACGAACCCAACTAAAGCTCCGGGTAAAATTACGAACCCAACTAAAACTCCGGGTAAAATTACGAACCCAACTAAAACTCCGGGTAAAATTACGAACCCAACTAAAAAGTGCGGGTAAAATTACGAACCCAACTAAAACTCCGGGTAAAAAATACGAACCAAACAAAAAAGTCCGGGTAACATTTAGAACCCAACTAAAACTCCGGGTAAAAAAATACGAACCCAACTAAAACTCCGGGCAAAAATACTAACCCAACTAAAAAGTCCGGGTAAAAATACGAACCCAACTAAAGCTCCGGGTAAAAATACGAACCCAACTAAAACTGCGGGTAAAAAATACGAACCCAACTAAAACTCCGGGTATAAATACGAACCCAACTAAAACTCCGGGTAAAAATACGAACCCAACTAAAACTCCGGGTAAAAAATACGAACCCAACTAAAACTCCGGGTGAAAAATACGAACCCAACTAAAACTCCGGGCAAAAATACTAACCCAACTAAAAAGTCCGGGTAAAAAATACGAACCCAACTAAAACTCCGGGTAAAAATACGAACCCAACTAAAACTCCGGTAAAAAATACGAACCCAACTAAAGCTCCGGGTAAAAAATACGAACCCAACTAAAACTCCGGGTAAAAAATACGAACCCAACTAAAAAGTCCGGTAAAAAATTTGAACCCAACTAAAACTCCGGGTAAAATTACCAACACAACTAAAAAGTCCGGGTAAAATTACGAACCCAACTAAAACTCCGGGTAAAATTACGAACCCAACTTAAAGTCCGGGTAAAAAATGCGAACCCAACTAAAAAGTCCGGGTAAAACTACGAACCCAACTAAAACTCCGGGTAAAATTACGAACCCAACTAAAACTCCGGGTAAAATTACGAACCCAAGTAAAACTCCGGGTAAAATTACGAACCCAAGTAAAACTCCGGGTAAAATTACGAACCCAACTAAAACTCCGGGTAAAATTACGAACCCAACTAAAACTCCGGGTAAAATTACGAACCCAACTAAAAGTCCGGGTAAAATTACGAACCCAACTAAAACTCCGGGTAAAAAATACGAACCAAACAAAAAAGTCCGGGTAACATTTAGAACCCAACTAAAACTCCGGGTAAAAAAATACGAACCCAACTAAAACTCCGGGCAAAAATACTAACCCAACTAAAAAGTCCGGGTAAAAATACGAACCCAACTAAAGCTCCGGGTAAAAATACGAACCCAACTAAAACTGCGGGTAAAAAATACGAACCCAACTAAAACTCCGGGTATAAATACGAACCCAACTAAAACTCCGGGTAAAAATACGAACCCAACTAAAACTCCGGGTAAAAAATACGAACCCAACTAAAACTCCGGGTGAAAAATACGAACCCAACTAAAACTCCGGGCAAAAATACTAACCCAACTAAAAAGTCCGGGTAAAAAATACGAACCCAACTAAAACTCCGGGTAAAAATACGAACCCAACTAAAACTCCGGTAAAAAATACGAACCCAACTAAAGCTCCGGGTAAAAAATACGAACCCAACTAAAACTCCGGGTAAAAAATACGAACCCAACTAAAAAGTCCGGTAAAAAATTTGAACCCAACTAAAACTCCGGGTAAAATTACCAACACAACTAAAAAGTCCGGGTAAAATTACGAACCCAACTAAAACTCCGGGTAAAATTACGAACCCAACTTAAAGTCCGGGTAAAAAATGCGAACCCAACTAAAAAGTCCGGGTAAAACTACGAACCCAACTAAAACTCCGGGTAAAATTACGAACCCAACTAAAACTCCGGGTAAAATTACGAACCCAAGTAAAACTCCGGGTAAAATTACGAACCCAAGTAAAACTCCGGGTAAAATTACGAACCCAACTAAAACTCCGGGTAAAATTACGAACCCAACTAAAACTCCGGGTAAAATTACGAACCCAACTAAAAGTCCGGGTAAAAATACGAACCCAACTAAAAAGTCCGGGTAACTCAAGACTCCGGGTAAAATTACGAACCCAACTAAAACTCCGGGTAAAGTTACGAACCCAACTAAAACGCCGGGTAAAATTACGAACCCAACTAAAAGTCCGGGTACAAAATACGAACCCAACTAAACGGTCCGGGTAAAATTACGAACCCAACTAAAACTCCGGGTAAAATTATGAACCCAACTAAAAGTCCGGGTAAAAAATTCGAACCCAACTAAAAAGTCCGGGTAAAATTACGAACCTAACTGAAACTCCGGGTAAAATTACGAACCCAATTAAAAAGTCCGGGTAAAATTACGAACCCAACTAAAAAGTCAGGGTAAAATTACGAACCCAACTAAAAAGTCCGGGTAAAATTACGAACCCAACTAAAACTCCGGGTAAAATTACGAACTCAACTAAAACTCCGGGTAAAATTACGAACCCAACTAAAACTCCGGGTAAAATTACGAACCCAACTAAAAGTCCGGGTAAAAAATACGAACCCAACTAAAAAGTCCGGGTAAAATTACGAACCCAACTAAAACTCCGGGTAAAATTACGAACCCAACTAAAACTCCGGGTAAAATTACGAACCCAAGTAAAACTCCGGGTAAAATTACGAACCCAAGTAAAACTCCGGGTAAAATTACGAACCCAACTAAAACTCCGGGTAAAATTACGAACCCAACTAAAACTCCGGGTAAAATTACCAACCCAACTAAAAGTCCGGGTAAAAAATACGAACCCAACTAAAAATTCCGGGTAAAATTACGAACCCAAGTAAAACTCCGGGTAAAATTACGAACCCAACTAAAACTCCGGGTAAAATTACGAACCCAACTAAAAAGTCCGGGTAAAATTACGAACCCAAATAAAAAGTCCGGGTAAAATTACTAACCCAACTAAAACTCCGGGTAAAATTACGAACTCAACTAAAACTCCGGGTAAAATTACGAACCCAACTAAAACTCGGTGTAAAAAATACGAACCAAACAAAAAAGTTCGGGTAACATTTAGAACCCAACTAAAACTCCGGGTAAAAAAATTCGAACCCAACTAAAACTCCGGGCAAAAATACTAACCCAACTAAAAGGTCCGGGTAAAAAATACGAACCCAACTAAAACTCCGGGTAATAATACGAACCCAACTAAAACTCCGGGTAAAATTACGAACCCAAGTGAAACTCCGGGTAAAATTACGAACCCAACTAAAACTCCGGGTAAAATTACGAACCCAACTAAAAGTCCGGGTAAAAAATACGAACCCAACTAAAACTCCGGGCAAAAATACTAACCCAACTAAAAAGTCCGGGTAAAAAATACGAACCCAACTAAAACTCCGTTTAAAAATACGAACCCAACTAAATCTCCGGTTAAAAATACGAACCCAACTAAAACTCCGGGTAAAAAATATGAACCCAACTAAAACTCCGGGTAAAATTACCAACACAACTAAAACTCCGGGTAAAAATACGAACCCAACTAAAACTTCGGGTAAAAAATTCGAACCCAACTAAAAAGTCCGGGTAAAATTACGAACCCAACTAAAACTCCGGGTAAAATTACGAACCCAACTAAAACTCCGGGTAAAAAATACGAACCCAACTAAAAAGTCCGTGTAAAATTACGAACCCAACTAAAGAGTCCGGGTAAAATTACGAACCCAACTAAAACTCCGGGTAAAATTACGAACTCAACTAAAACTCCGGGTAAAATTACGAACCCAACTAAAACTCCGGGTAAAATTACGAACCCAACTAAAAGTCCGGGTAAAAAATACGAACCCAACTAAAAAGTCCGGGTAAAATTACGAACCCAACTAAAACTCCGGGTAAAATTACGAACCCAACTAAAACTCCGGGTAAAATTACGAACCCAAGTAAAACTCCGGGTAAAATTACGAACCCAAGTAAAACTCCGGGTAAAATTAAGAACCCAACTAAAACTCCGGATAAAATTATGAACCCAACTAAAAGTCCGGGTAAAAAATACGAACCCAACTAAAACTCCGGGCAAAAATACTAACCCAACTAAAAAGTCCGGGTAAAAAATACGAACCCAACCAAAACTCCGGGTAAAAATACGAACCCAACTAAAACTCCGGGTAAAAATACGAACCCAACTAAAACTCCGGGTAAAATTACGAACCCAACTAAAAGTCCGGGTAAAAAATACGAAGCCAACTAAAACTCCGGGTAAAATTACGAACCCAACTAAAAGTCCGGGTAAAAAAGTCGAACCCAACTAACAAGTCCGGGTAAAATTACGAACCCAACTAAAACTCCGGGTAAAATTACGAACCCAACTAAAACTCCGGGTACAATTACGAACCCAAGTAAAACTCCGGGTAAAATTACGAACCCAAGTAAAACTCCGGGTAAAATTACGAACCCAACTAAAACTCCGGGTAAAATTACGAACCCAACTAAAACTCCGGGTAAAATTACGAACCCAACTAAAAGTCCGGGTAAAAAATACGAACCCAACTAAAAAGTCCGGGTAAAATTACGAACCCATGTAAAACTCCGGGTAAAATTACGAACCCAACTAAAACTCCGGGTAAAATTACGAACCCAACTAAAAAGTCCGGGTAAAATTACGAACCCAAATAAAAAGTCTGGGTAAAATTACTAACCCAACTAAAACTCCGGGTAAAATTACGAACTCAACTAAAACTACGGGTAAAATTACGAACCGAACTAAAGCTCCGGGTAAAATTACGAACCCAACTAAAACTCCGGGTAAAATTACGAACCCAACTAAAACTCCGGGTAAAATTACGAACCCAACTAAAAAGTGCGGGTAAAATTACGAACCCAACTAAAACTCCGGGTAAAAAATACGAACCAAACAAAAAAGTCCGGGTAACATTTAGAACCCAACTAAAACTCCGGGTAAAAAAATACGAACCCAACTAAAACTCCGGGCAAAAATACTAACCCAACTAAAAAGTCCGGGTAAAAATACGAACCCAACTAAAGCTCCGGGTAAAAATACGAACCCAACTAAAACTGCGGGTAAAAAATACGAACCCAACTAAAACTCCGGGTATAAATACGAACCCAACTAAAACTCCGGGTAAAAATACGAACCCAACTAAAACTCCGGGTAAAAAATACGAACCCAACTAAAACTCCGGGTGAAAAATACGAACCCAACTAAAACTCCGGGCAAAAATACTAACCCAACTAAAAAGTCCGGGTAAAAAATACGAACCCAACTAAAACTCCGGGTAAAAATACGAACCCAACTAAAACTCCGGTAAAAAATACGAACCCAACTAAAGCTCCGGGTAAAAAATACGAACCCAACTAAAACTCCGGGTAAAAAATACGAACCCAACTAAAAAGTCCGGTAAAAAATATGAACCCAACTAAAACTCCGGGTAAATTTACCAACACAACTAAAAAGTCCGGGAAAAATTACGAACCCAACTAAAACTCCGGGTAAAATTACGAACCCAACTAAAACTCCGGGTAAAAAATACGAACCCAACTAAAAAGTCCGGGTAAAATTACGAACCCAACTAAAAAGTCCGGGTAAAATTACGAACCCAACTAAAACTCCGGGTAAAATTACGAACTCAACTAAAACTCCGGGTAAAATTACGAACCCAACTAAAACTCCGGGTAAAATTACGAACCCAACTTAAAGTCCGGGTAAAAAATGCGAACCCAACTAAAAAGTCCGGGTAAAACTACGAACCCAACTAAAACTCCGGGTAAAATTACGAACCCAACTAAAACTCCGGGTAAAATTACGAACCCAAGTAAAACTCCGGGTAAAATTACGAACCCAAGTAAAACTCCGGGTAAAATTACGAACCCAACTAAAACTCCGGGTAAAATTACGAACCCAACTAAAACTCCGGGTAAAATTACGAACCCAACTAAAAGTCCGTGTAAATATACGAACCCAACTAAAAAGTCCGGGTAACTCAAGACTCCGGGTAAAATTACGAACCCAACTAAAACTCCGGGTAAAATTACGAACCCAACTAAAACGCCGGGTAAAATTACGAACCCAACTAAAAGTCCGGGTACAAAATACGAACCCAACTAAAAGGTCCGGGTAAAATTACGAACCCAACTAAAACTCCGGGTAAAATTATGAACCCAACTAAAAGTCCGGGTAAAAAATTCGAACCCAACTAAAAAGTCCGGGTAAAATTACGAACCCAACTGAAACTCCGGGTAAAATTACGAACCCAACTAAAAAGTCCGGGTAAAATTACGAACCCAACTAAAAAGTCCGGGTAAAATTACGAACCCAACTAAAAAGTCCGGGTAAAATTACGAACCCAACTAAAACTCCGGGTAAAATTACGAACTCAACTAAAACTCCGGGTAAAATTACGAACCCAACTAAAACTCCGGGTAAAATTACGAACCCAACTAAAAGTCCGGGTAAAAAATACGAACCCAACTAAAAAGTCCGGGTAAAATTACGAACCCAACTAAAACTCCGGGTAAAATTACGAACCCAACTAAAACTCCGGGTAAAATTACGAACCCAAGTAAAACTCCGGGTAAAATTACGAACCCAAGTAAAACTCCGGGTAAAATTACGAACCCAACTAAAACTCCGGGTAAAATTACGAACCCAACTAAAACTCCGGGTAAAATTACGAACCCAACTAAAAGTCCGGGTAAAAAATACGAACCCAACTAAAAATTCCGGGTAAAATTACGAACCCAAGTAAAACTCCGGGTAAAATTACGAACCCAACTAAAACTCCGGGTAAAATTACGAACCCAACTAAAAAGTCCGGGTAAAATTACGAACCCAAATAAAAAGTCCGGGTAACCCAACTAAAACTCCGGGTAAAATTACGAACTCAACTAAAACTCCGGGTAAAATTACGAACCCAACTAAAACTCCGTGTAAAAAATACGAACCAAACAAAAAAGTCCGGGTAACATTTAGAACCCAACTAAAACTCCGGGTAAAAAAATACGAACCCAACTAAAACTCCGGGCAAAAATACTAACCCAACTAAAAGGTCCGGGTAAAAAATACGAACCCAACTAAAACTCCGGGTAAAAATACGAACCCAACTAAAACTCCGGGTAAAATTACGAACCCAAGTGAAACTCCGGGTAAAATTACGAACCCAACTAAAACTCCGGGTAAAATTACGAACCCAACTAAAAGTCCGGGTAAAAAATACGAACCCAACTAAAACTCCGGGCAAAAATACTAACCCAACTAAAAAGTCCGGGTAAAAAATACGAACCCAACTAAAACTCCGTGTAAAAATAAGAACCCAACTAAAACTCCGGTTAAAAATACGAACCCAACTAAAACTCCGGGTAAAAAATATGAACCCAACTAAAACTCCGGGTAAAATTACCAACACAACTAAAACTCCGGGTAAAAATACGAACCCAACTAAAACTCCGGGTAAAAATACGAACCCAACTAAAACTCCGGGTAAAAAATTCGAACCCAACTAAAACTCCGGGTAAAATTACGAACCCAACTAAAAGTCCGGGTAAAAAATACGAACCCAACTAAAAAGTCCGGGTAAAATTACGAACCCAACTAAAACTCCGGGTAAAATTACGAACCCAACTAAAACTCCGGGTAAAAAATACGAACCCAACTAAAAAGTCCGTGTAAAATTACGAACCCAACTAAAAAGTCCGGGTAAAATTACGAACCCAACTAAAACTCCGGGTAAAATTACGAACTCAACTAAAACTCCGGGTAAAATTACGAACCCAAGTAAAACTCCGGGTAAAATTACGAACCCAAGTAAAACTCCGGGTAAAATTACGAACCCAACTAAAACTCCGGGTAAAATTACGAACCCAACTAAAACTCCGGGTAAAATTACGAACCCAACTAAAAGTCCGGGTAAAAAATACGAACCCAACTAAAAATTCCGGGTAAAATTACGAACCCAAGTAAAACTCCGGGTAAAATTACGAACCCAACTAAAACTCCGGGTAAAATTACGAACCCAACTAAAAAGTCCGGGTAAAATTACGAACCCAAATAAAAAGTCCGGGTAACCCAACTAAAACTCCGGGTAAAATTACGAACTCAACTAAAACTCCGGGTAAAATTACGAACCCAACTAAAACTCCGTGTAAAAAATACGAACCAAACAAAAAAGTCCGGGTAACATTTAGAACCCAACTAAAACTCCGGGTAAAAAAATACGAACCCAACTAAAACTCCGGGCAAAAATACTAACCCAACTAAAAGGTCCGGGTAAAAAATACGAACCCAACTAAAACTCCGGGTAAGAATACGAACCCAACTAAAACTCCGGGTAAAATTACGAACCCAAGTGAAACTCCGGGTAAAATTACGAACCCAACTAAAACTACGGGTAAAATTACGAACCCAACTAAAAGTCCGGGTAAAAAATACGAACCCAACTAAAACTCCGGGCAAAAATACTAACCCAACTAAAAAGTCCGGGTAAAAAATACGAACCCAACTAAAACTCCGGGTAAAAATAAGAACCCAACTAAAACTCCGGTTAAAAATACGAACTCAACTAAAACTCCGGGTAAAAAATATGAACCCAACTAAAACTCCGGCTAAAATTACCAACACAATTAAAACTCCGGGTAAAAATACGAACCCAACTAAAACTCCGGGTAAAAAATACGAACCCAACTAAAACTCCGGGTAAAAAATTCGAACCCAACTAAAACTCCGGGTAAAATTACGAACCCAACTAAAAGTCCGGGTAAAAAATACGAACCCAACTAAAAAGTCCGGGTAAAATTACGAACCCAACTAAAACTCCGGGTAAAATTACGAACCCAACTAAAACTCCGGGTAAAAAATACGAACCCAACTAAAAAGTCCGTGTAAAATTACGAACCCAACTAAAAAGTCCGGGTAAAATTACGAACCCAACTAAAACTCTGGGTAAAATTACGAACTCAACTAAAACTCCGGGTAAAATTACGAACACAACTAAAACTCCGGGTAAAATTACGAACCCAACTAAAAGTCCGGGTAAAAAATACGAACCCAACTAAAAAGTCCGGGTAAAATTACGAACCCAACTAAAACTCCGGGTAAAATTACGAACCCAACTAAAACTCCGGGTAAAATTACGAACCCAAGTAAAACTCCGGGTAAAATTACGAACCCAAGTAAAACTCCGGGTAAAATTACGAACCCAACTAAAACTCCGGGTAAAATTATGAACCCAACTAAAAGTCCGGGTAAAAAATACGAACCCAACTAAAACTCCGGGCAAAAATACTAACCCAACTAAAAAGTCCGGGTAAAAAATACGAACCCAACCAAAACTCCGGGTAAAAATACGAACCCAACTAAAACTCCGGGTAAAAATACGAACCCAACTAAAACTCCGGGTAAAAAATATGAACCCAACTAAAACTCCGGGTAAAATTACCAACACAACTAAAACTCCGGGTAAAAATACGAACCCAACTAAAACTCCGGGTAAAAAATACGAACCCAACTAAAACTCCGGGTAAAAAATTCGAACCCAACTAAAACTCCGGGTAAAATTACGAACCCAACTAAAAGTCCGGGTAAAAAATACGAACCCAACTAAAAAGTCCGGGTAAAATTACGAACCCAACTAAAACTCCGGGTAAAATTACGAACCCAACTAAAACTCCGGGTAAAAAATACGAACCCAACTAAAAAGTCCGGGTAAAATTACGAACCCAACTAAAAAGTCCGGGTAAAATTACGAACCCAACTAAAACTCCGGGTAAAATTACGAACTCAACTAAAACTCCGGGTAAAATTACGAACCCAACTAAAACTCCGGGTAAAATTACGAACCCAACTAAAAGTCCGGGTAAAAAATACGAACCCAACTAAAAAGTCCGGGTAAAATTACGAACCCAACTAAAACTCCGGGTAAAATTACGAACCCAACTAAAAGTCCGGGTAAAAAATACGAACCCAACTAAAAAGTCCGGGTAAAATTACGAACCCAAGTAAAACTCCGGGTAAAATTACGAACCCAACTAAAACTCCGGGTAAAATTACGAACCCAACTAAAAGTCCGGGTAAAAAATACGAACCCAACTAAAAAGTCCGGGTAAAATTACGAACCCAACTAAAACTCCGGGTAAAATTACGAACCCAACTAAAAAGTCCGGGTAAAATTACGAACACAACTAAAAGTCCGGGTAAAAAATACGAACCCAACTAAAAAGTCCGGGTAAAAAATACGAACCCAACTAAAAAGTCCGGGTAAAATTACGAACCCAACTAAAAGTCCGGGTAAAAAATACGAACACAACTAAAAAGTCCGGGTAAAATTACGAACCCAAGTGAAACTCCGGGTAAAATTACGAACCCAACTAAAACTCCGGGTAAAATTACGAACCCAACTAAAAGTCCGGGTAAAAAATACGAACCCAACTAAAACTCCGGGCAAAAATACTAACCCAACTAAAAAGTCCGGGTAAAAAATACGAACCCAACTAAAACTCCGGGTAAAAATACGAACCCAACTAAAACTCCGGGTAAAAATACGAACCCAACTAAAACTCCAGGTAAAAAATATGAACCCAACTAAAACTCCGGGTAAAATTACCAACACAACTAAAACTCCGGGTAAAAATACGAACCCAACTAAAACTCCGGGTAAAAAATACGAACCCAACTAAAACTCCGGGTAAAAAATTCGAACCCAACTAAAACTCCGGGTAAAATTACGAACCCAACTAAAAGTCCGGGTAAAAAATACGAACCCAACTAAAACGTCCGGGTAAAATTACGAACCCAACTAAAACTCCGGGTAAAATTACGAACCCAACTAAAACTCCGGGTAAAAAATACGAACCCAACTAAAAAGTCCGTGTAAAATTACGAACCCAACTAAAAAGTCCGGGTAAAATTACGAACCCAACTAAAACTCCGGGTAAAATTACGAACTCAACTAAAACTCCGGGTAAAATTACGAACCCAACTAAAACTCCGGGTAAAATTACGAACCCAACTAAAAGTCCGGGTAAAAAATACGAACCCAACTAAAAAGTCCGGGTAAAATTACGAACCCAACTAAAACTCCGGGTAAAATTACGAACCCAACTAAAACTCCGGGTAAAATTACGAACCCAAGTAAAACTCCGGGTAAAATTACGAACCCAACTAAAACTCCGGGTAAAATTATGAACCCAACTAAAAGTCCGGGTAAAAAATACGAACCCAACTAAAACTCCGGGCAAAAATACTAACCCAACTAAAAAGTCCGGGTAAAAAATACGAACCCAACCAAAACTCCGGGTAAAAATACGAACCCAACTAAAACTCCGGGTGAAAATACGAACCCAACTAAAACTCCGGGTAAAATTACGAACCCAACTAAAAGTCCGGGTAAAAAATACGAACCCAACTAAAAAGTCCGGGTAAAATTACGAACCCAACTAAAACTCCGGGTAAAATTACGAACCCAACTAAAACTCCGGGTAAAATTACGAACCCAAGTAAAACTCCGGGTAAAATTACGAACCCAAGTAAAACTCCGGGTAAAATTACGAACCCAACTAAAACTCCGGGTAAAATTATGAACCCAACTAAAAGTCCGGGTAAAAAATACGAACCCAACTAAAACTCCGGGCGAAAATACTAACCCAACTAAAAAGTCCGGGTAAAAAATACGAACCCAACCAAAATTCCGGGTAAAAATACGAACCCAACTAAAACTCCGGGTAAAAATACGAACCCAACTAAAACTCCGGGTAAAAAATATGAACCCAACTAAAACTCCGGGTAAAATTACCAACACAACTAAAACTCCGGGTAAAAATACGAACCCAACTAAAACTCCGGGTAAAAAATACGAACCCAACTAAAACTCCGGGTAAAAAATTCGAACCCAACTAAAACTCCGGGTAAAATTACGAACCCAACTAAAAGTCCGGGTAAAAAATACGAACCCAACTAAAAAGTCCGGGTAAAATTACGAACCCAACTAAAACTCCGGGTAAAATTACGAACCCAACTAAAACTCCGGGTAAAAAATACGAACCCAACTAAAAAGTCCGGGTAAAATTACGAACCCAACTAAAAAGTCCGGGTAAAATTACGAACCCAACTAAAACTCCGGGTAAAATTACGAACTCAACTAAAACTCCGGGTAAAATTACGAACCCAACTAAAACTCCGGGTAAAATTACGAACCCAACTAAAAGTCCGCGTAAAAAATACGAACCCAACTAAAAAGTCCGGGTAAAATTACGAACCCAACTAAAACTCCGGGTAAAATTACGAACCCAACTAAAAGTCCGGGTAAAAAATACGAACCCAACTAAAAAGTCCGGGTAAAATTACGAACCCAAGTAAAACTCCGGGTAAAATTACGAACCCAACTAAAACTCCGGGTAAAATTACGAACCCAACTAAAAGTCCGGGTAAAAAATACGAACCCAACTAAAAAGTCCGGGTAAAATTACGAACCCAACTAAAAGTCCGGGTAAAAAATACGAACCCAACTAAAAAGTCCGGGTAAAATTACGAACCCAAGTGAAACTCCGGGTAAAATTACGAACCCAACTAAAACTCCGGGTAAAATTACGAACCCAACTAAAAGTCCGGGTAAAAAATACGAACCCAACTAAAACTCCGGGCAAAAATACTAACCCAACTAAAAAGTCCGGGTAAAAAATACGAACCCAACTAAAACTCCGGGTAAAAATACGAACCCAACTAAAACTCCGGGTAAAAATACGAACCCAACTAAAACTCCGGGTAAAAAATATGAACCCAACTAAAACTCCGGGTAAAATTACCAACACAACTAAAACTCCGGGTAAAAATACGAACCCAACTAAAACTCCGGGTAAAAAATACGAACCCAACTAAAACTCCGGGTAAAAAATTCGAACCCAACTAAAACTCCGGGTAAAATTACGAACCCAACTAAAAGTCCGGGTAAAAAATACGAACCCAACTAAAAAGTCCGGGTAAAATTACGAACCCAACTAAAACTCCGGGTAAAATTACGAACCCAACTAAAACTCCGGGTAAAAAATACGAACCCAACTAAAAAGTCCGTGTAAAATTACGAACCCAACTAAAAAGTCCGGGTAAAATTACGAACCCAACTAAAACTCCGGGTAAAATTACGAACTCAACTAAAACTCCGGGTAAAATTACGAACCCAACTAAAACTCCGGGTAAAATTACGAACCCAACTAAAAGTCCGGGTAAAAAATACGAACCCAACTAAAAAGTCCGGGTAAAATTACGAACCCAACTAAAACTCCGGGTAAAATTACGAACCCAACTAAAACTCCGGGTAAAATTACGAACCCAAGTAAAACTCCGGGTAAAATTACGAATCCAACTAAAACTCCGGGTAAAATTATGAACCCAACTAAAAGTCCGGGTAAAAAATACGAACCCAACTAAAACTCCGGGCAAAAATACTAACCCAACTAAAAAGTCCGGGTAAAAAATACGAACCCAACCAAAACTCCGGGTAAAAATACGAACCCAACTAAAACTCCGGGTGAAAATACGAACCCAACTAAAACTCCGGGTAAAATTACGAACCCAAGTAAAACTCCGGGTAAAATTACGAACCCAAGTAAAACTCCGGGTAAAATTACGAACCCAACTAAAACTCCGGGTAAAATTACGAACCCAACTAAAACTCCGGGTAAAATTACGAACCCAACTAAAAGTCCGGGTAAAAAATACGAACCCAACTAAAAATTCCGGGTAAAATTACGAACCCAAGTAAAACTCCGGGTAAAATTACGAACCCAACTAAAACTCCGGGTAAAATTACGAACCCAACTAAAAAGTCCGGGTAAAATTACGAACCCAAATAAAAAGTCCGGGTAACCCAACTAAAACTCCGGGTAAAATTACGAACTCAACTAAAACTCCGGGTAAAATTACGAACCCAACTAAAACTCCGTGTAAAAAATACGAACCAAACAAAAAAGTCCGGGTAACATTTAGAACCCAACTAAAACTCCGGGTAAAAAAATACGAACCCAACTAAAACTCCGGGCAAAAATACTAACCCAACTAAAAGGTCCGGGTAAAAAATACGAACCCAACTAAAACTCCGGGTAAGAATACGAACCCAACTAAAACTCCGGGTAAAATTACGAACCCAAGTGAAACTCCGGGTAAAATTACGAACCCAACTAAAACTACGGGTAAAATTACGAACCCAACTAAAAGTCCGGGTAAAAAATACGAACCCAACTAAAACTCCGGGCAAAAATACTAACCCAACTAAAAAGTCCGGGTAAAAAATACGAACCCAACTAAAACTCCGGGTAAAAATAAGAACCCAACTAAAACTCCGGTTAAAAATACGAACTCAACTAAAACTCCGGGTAAAAAATATGAACCCAACTAAAACTCCGGGTAAAATTACCAACACAATTAAAACTCCGGGTAAAAATACGAACCCAACTAAAACTCCGGGTAAAAAATACGAACCCAACTAAAACTCCGGGTAAAAAATTCGAACCCAACTAAAACTCCGGGTAAAATTACGAACCCAACTAAAAGTCCGGGTAAAAAATACGAACCCAACTAAAAAGTCCGGGTAAAATTACGAACCCAACTAAAACTCCGGGTAAAATTACGAACCCAACTAAAACTCCGGGTAAAAAATACGAACCCAACTAAAAAGTCCGTGTAAAATTACGAACCCAACTAAAAAGTCCGGGTAAAATTACGAACCCAACTAAAACTCTGGGTAAAATTACGAACTCAACTAAAACTCCGGGTAAAATTACGAACACAACTAAAACTCCGGGTAAAATTACGAACCCAACTAAAAGTCCGGGTAAAAAATACGAACCCAACTAAAAAGTCCGGGTAAAATTACGAACCCAACTAAAACTCCGGGTAAAATTACGAACCCAACTAAAACTCCGGGTAAAATTACGAACCCAAGTAAAACTCCGGGTAAAATTACGAACCCAAGTAAAACTCCGGGTAAAATTACGAACCCAACTAAAACTCCGGGTAAAATTATGAACCCAACTAAAAGTCCGGGTAAAAAATACGAACCCAACTAAAACTCCGGGCAAAAATACTAACCCAACTAAAAAGTCCGGGTAAAAAATACGAACCCAACCAAAACTCCGGGTAAAAATACGAACCCAACTAAAACTCCGGGTAAAAATACGAACCCAACTAAAACTCCGGGTAAAAAATATGAACCCAACTAAAACTCCGGGTAAAATTACCAACACAACTAAAACTCCGGGTAAAAATACGAACCCAACTAAAACTCCGGGTAAAAAATACGAACCCAACTAAAACTCCGGGTAAAAAATTCGAACCCAACTAAAACTCCGGGTAAAATTACGAACCCAACTAAAAGTCCGGGTAAAAAATACGAACCCAACTAAAAAGTCCGGGTAAAATTACGAACCCAACTAAAACTCCGGGTAAAATTACGAACCCAACTAAAACTCCGGGTAAAAAATACGAACCCAACTAAAAAGTCCGGGTAAAATTACGAACCCAACTAAAAAGTCCGGGTAAAATTACGAACCCAACTAAAACTCCGGGTAAAATTACGAACTCAACTAAAACTCCGGGTAAAATTACGAACCCAACTAAAACTCCGGGTAAAATTACGAACCCAACTAAAAGTCCGGGTAAAAAATACGAACCCAACTAAAAAGTCCGGGTAAAATTACGAACCCAACTAAAACTCCGGGTAAAATTACGAACCCAACTAAAAGTCCGGGTAAAAAATACGAACCCAACTAAAAAGTCCGGGTAAAATTACGAACCCAAGTAAAACTCCGGGTAAAATTACGAACCCAACTAAAACTCCGGGTAAAATTACGAACCCAACTAAAAGTCCGGGTAAAAAATACGAACCCAACTAAAAAGTCCGGGTAAAATTACGAACCCAACTAAAACTCCGGGTAAAATTACGAACCCAACTAAAAAGTCCGGGTAAAATTACGAACACAACTAAAAGTCCGGGTAAAAAATACGAACCCAACTAAAAAGTCCGGGTAAAAAATACGAACCCAACTAAAAAGTCCGGGTAAAATTACGAACCCAACTAAAAGTCCGGGTAAAAAATACGAACACAACTAAAAAATCCGGGTAAAATTACGAACCCAAGTGAAACTCCGGGTAAAATTACGAACCCAACTAAAACTCCGGGTAAAATTACGAACCCAACTAAAAGTCCGGGTAAAAAATACGAACCCAACTAAAACTCCGGGCAAAAATACTAACCCAACTAAAAAGTCCGGGTAAAAAATACGAACCCAACTAAAACTCCGGGTAAAAATACGAACCCAACTAAAACTCCGGGTAAAAATACGAACCCAACTAAAACTCCAGGTAAAAAATATGAACCCAACTAAAACTCCGGGTAAAATTACCAACACAACTAAAACTCCGGGTAAAAATACGAACCCAACTAAAACTCCGGGTAAAAAATACGAACCCAACTAAAACTCCGGGTAAAAAATTCGAACCCAACTAAAACTCCGGGTAAAATTACGAACCCAACTAAAAGTCCGGGTAAAAAATACGAACCCAACTAAAACGTCCGGGTAAAATTACGAACCCAACTAAAACTCCGGGTAAAATTACGAACCCAACTAAAACTCCGGGTAAAAAATACGAACCCAACTAAAAAGTCCGTGTAAAATTACGAACCCAACTAAAAAGTCCGGGTAAAATTACGAACCCAACTAAAACTCCGGGTAAAATTACGAACTCAACTAAAACTCCGGGTAAAATTACGAACCCAACTAAAACTCCGGGTAAAATTACGAACCCAACTAAAAGTCCGGGTAAAAAATACGAACCCAACTAAAAAGTCCGGGTAAAATTACGAACCCAACTAAAACTCCGGGTAAAATTACGAACCCAACTAAAACTCCGGGTAAAATTACGAACCCAAGTAAAACTCCGGGTAAAATTACGAACCCAACTAAAACTCCGGGTAAAATTATGAACCCAACTAAAAGTCCGGGTAAAAAATACGAACCCAACTAAAACTCCGGGCAAAAATACTAACCCAACTAAAAAGTCCGGGTAAAAAATACGAACCCAACCAAAACTCCGGGTAAAAATACGAACCCAACTAAAACTCCGGGTGAAAATACGAACCCAACTAAAACTCCGGGTAAAATTACGAACCCAACTAAAAGTCCGGGTAAAAAATACGAACCCAACTAAAAAGTCCGGGTAAAATTACGAACCCAACTAAAACTCCGGGTAAAATTACGAACCCAACTAAAACTCCGGGTAAAATTACGAACCCAAGTAAAACTCCGGGTAAAATTACGAACCCAAGTAAAACTCCGGGTAAAATTACGAACCCAACTAAAACTCCGGGTAAAATTATGAACCCAACTAAAAGTCCGGGTAAAAAATACGAACCCAACTAAAACTCCGGGCGAAAATACTAACCCAACTAAAAAGTCCGGGTAAAAAATACGAACCCAACCAAAACTCCGGGTAAAAATACGAACCCAACTAAAACTCCGGGTAAAAATACGAACCCAACTAAAACTCCGGGTAAAAAATATGAACCCAACTAAAACTCCGGGTAAAATTACCAACACAACTAAAACTCCGGGTAAAAATACGAACCCAACTAAAACTCCGGGTAAAAAATACGAACCCAACTAAAACTCCGGGTAAAAAATTCGAACCCAACTAAAACTCCGGGTAAAATTACGAACCCAACTAAAAGTCCGGGTAAAAAATACGAACCCAACTAAAAAGTCCGGGTAAAATTACGAACCCAACTAAAACTCCGGGTAAAATTACGAACCCAACTAAAACTCCGGGTAAAAAATACGAACCCAACTAAAAAGTCCGGGTAAAATTACGAACCCAACTAAAAAGTCCGGGTAAAATTACGAACCCAACTAAAACTCCGGGTAAAATTACGAACTCAACTAAAACTCCGGGTAAAATTACGAACCCAACTAAAACTCCGGGTAAAATTACGAACCCAACTAAAAGTCCGCGTAAAAAATACGAACCCAACTAAAAAGTCCGGGTAAAATTACGAACCCAACTAAAACTCCGGGTAAAATTACGAACCCAACTAAAAGTCCGGGTAAAAAATACGAACCCAACTAAAAAGTCCGGGTAAAATTACGAACCCAAGTAAAACTCCGGGTAAAATTACGAACCCAACTAAAACTCCGGGTAAAATTACGAACCCAACTAAAAGTCCGGGTAAAAAATACGAACCCAACTAAAAAGTCCGGGTAAAATTACGAACCCAACTAAAAGTCCGGGTAAAAAATACGAACCCAACTAAAAAGTCCGGGTAAAATTACGAACCCAAGTGAAACTCCGGGTAAAATTACGAACCCAACTAAAACTCCGGGTAAAATTACGAACCCAACTAAAAGTCCGGGTAAAAAATACGAACCCAACTAAAACTCCGGGCAAAAATACTAACCCAACTAAAAAGTCCGGGTAAAAAATACGAACCCAACTAAAACTCCGGGTAAAAATACGAACCCAACTAAAACTCCGGGTAAAAATACGAACCCAACTAAAACTCCGGGTAAAAAATATGAACCCAACTAAAACTCCGGGTAAAATTACCAACACAACTAAAACTCCGGGTAAAAATACGAACCCAACTAAAACTCCGGGTAAAAAATACGAACCCAACTAAAACTCCGGGTAAAAAATTCGAACCCAACTAAAACTCCGGGTAAAATTACGAACCCAACTAAAAGTCCGGGTAAAAAATACGAACCCAACTAAAAAGTCCGGGTAAAATTACGAACCCAACTAAAACTCCGGGTAAAATTACGAACCCAACTAAAACTCCGGGTAAAAAATACGAACCCAACTAAAAAGTCCGTGTAAAATTACGAACCCAACTAAAAAGTCCGGGTAAAATTACGAACCCAACTAAAACTCCGGGTAAAATTACGAACTCAACTAAAACTCCGGGTAAAATTACGAACCCAACTAAAACTCCGGGTAAAATTACGAACCCAACTAAAAGTCCGGGTAAAAAATACGAACCCAACTAAAAAGTCCGGGTAAAATTACGAACCCAACTAAAACTCCGGGTAAAATTACGAACCCAACTAAAACTCCGGGTAAAATTACGAACCCAAGTAAAACTCCGGGTAAAATTACGAATCCAACTAAAACTCCGGGTAAAATTATGAACCCAACTAAAAGTCCGGGTAAAAAATACGAACCCAACTAAAACTCCGGGCAAAAATACTAACCCAACTAAAAAGTCCGGGTAAAAAATACGAACCCAACCAAAACTCCGGGTAAAAATACGAACCCAACTAAAACTCCGGGTGAAAATACGAACCCAACTAAAACTCCGGGTAAAAAATATGAACCCAACTAAAACTCCGGGTAAAATTACCAACACAACTAAAACTCCGGGTAAAAATACGAACCCAACTAAAACTCCGGGTAAAAAATTCGAACCCAACTAAAACTCCGGGTAAAATTACGAACCCAACTAAAAGTCCGGGTAAAAAATACGAACCCAACTAAAAAGTCCGGGTAAAATTACGAACCCAACTAAAACTCCGGGTAAAATTACGAACCCAACTAAAACTCCGGGTAAAAAATACGAACCCAACTAAAAAGTCCGGGTAAAATTACGAACCCAACTAAAAAGTCCGGGTAAAATTACGAACCCAACTAAAACTCCTGGTAAAATTACGAACTCAACTAAAACTCCGGGTAAAATTACGAACCCAACTAAAACTCCGGGTAAAATTACGAACCCAACTAAAAGTCCGGGGAAAAAATACGAACCCAACTAAAAAGTCCGGGTAAAATTACGAACCCAACTAAAACTCCGGGTAAAATTACGAACCCAACTAAAACTCCGGGTAAAAAATACGAACCCAACTAAAACTCCGGGCAAAAATACTAACCCAACTAAAAAGTCCGGGTAAAAAATACGAACCCAACCAAAACTCCGGGTAAAAATACGAACCCAACTAAAACTCCGGGTAAAAATACGAACCCAACTAAAACTCCGGGTAAAAAATATGAACCCAACTAAAACTCCGGGTAAAATCACCAACACAACTAAAACTCCGGGTAAAAATACGAACCCAACTAAAACTCCGGGTAAAAAATACGAACCCAACTAAAACTCCGGGTAAAAAATTCGAACCCAACTAAAACTCCGGGTAAAATTACGAACCCAACTAAAAGTCCGGGTAAAAAATACGAACCCAACTAAAAAGTCCGGGTAAAATTACGAACCCAACTAAAACTCCGGGTAAAATTACGAACCCAACTAAAACTCCGGGTAAAAAATACGAACACAACTAAAAAGTCCGGGTAAAATTACGAACCCAACTAAAAAGTCCGGGTAAAATTACGAACCCAACTAAAACTCCGGGTAAAATTACGAACTCAACTAAAACTCCGGGTAAAATTACGAACCCAACTAAAACTCCGGGTAAAATTACGAACCCAACTAAAAGTCCGGGTAAAAAATACGAACCCAACTAAAAAGTCCGGGTAAAATTACGAACCCAACTAAAACTCCGGGTAAAATTACGAACCCAACTAAAAGTCCGGGTAAAAAATACGAACCCAACTAAAAAGTCCGGGTAAAATTACGAACCCAAGTAAAACTCCGGGTAAAATTACGAACCCAACTAAAACTCCGGGTAAAATTACGAACCCAACTAAAAGTCCGGGTAAAAAATACGAACCCAACTAAAAAGTCCGGGTAAAATTACGAACCCAACTAAAAGTCCGGGTAAAAAATACGAACCCAACTAAAAAGTCCGGGTAAAATTACGAACCCAAGTGAAACTCCGGGTAAAATTACGAACCCAACTAAAACTCCGGGTAAAATTACGAACCCAACTAAAAGTCCGGGTAAAAAATACGAACCCAACTAAAACTCCGGGCAAAAATACTAACCCAACTAAAAAGTCCGGGTAAAAAATACGAACCCAACTAAAACTCCGGGTAAAAATACGAACCCAACTAAAACTCCGGGTAAAAATACGAACCCAACTAAAACTCCGGGTAAAAAATATGAACCCAACTAAAACTCCGGGTAAAATTACCAACACAACTAAAACTCCGGGTAAAAATACGAACCCAACTAAAACTCCGGGTAAAAAATACGAACCCAACTAAAACTCCGGGTAAAATTACGAACCCAACTAAAAGTCCGGGTAAAAAATACGAACCCAACTAAAACTCCGGGTAAAATTACGAAGCCAACTAAAACTCCGTTTAAAAAATACGAACCCAACTAAAAAGTCCGGGTAAAATTACGAACCCAACTAAAACTCCGGGTAAAATTACGAACCCAACTAAAACTCCGGGTAAAAAATACGAACCCAACTAAAAAGTCCGTGTAAAATTACGAACCCAACTAAAAAGTCCGGGTAAAATTACGAACCCAACTAAAACTCCGGGTAAAATTACGAACTCAACTAAAACTCCGGGTAAAATTACGAACCCAACTAAAACTCCGGGTAAAATTACGAACCCAACTAAAAGTCCGGGTAAAAAATACGAACCCAACTAAAAAGTCCGGGTAAAATTACGAACCCAACTAAAACTCCGGGTAAAATTACGAACCCAACTAAAACTCCGGGTAAAATTACGAACCCAAGTAAAACTCCGGGTAAAATTACGAATCCAACTAAAACTCCGGGTAAAATTATGAACCCAACTAAAAGTCCGGGTAAAAAATACGAACCCAACTAAAACTCCGGGCAAAAATACTAACCCAACTAAAAAGTCCGGGTAAAAAATACGAACCCAACCAAAACTCCGGGTAAAAATACGAACCCAACTAAAACTCCGGGTGAAAATACGAACCCAACTAAAACTCCGGGTAAAAGATATGAACCCAACTAAAACTCCGGGTAAAATTACCAACACAACTAAAACTCCGGGTAAAAATACGAACCCAACTAAAACTCCGGGTAAAAAATTCGAACCCAACTAAAACTCCGGGTAAAATTACGAACCCAACTAAAAGTCCGGGTAAAAAATACGAACCCAACTAAAAAGTCCGGGTAAAATTACGAACCCAACTAAAACTCCGGGTAAAATTACGAACCCAACTAAAACTCCGGGTAAAAAATACGAACCCAACTAAAAAGTCCGGGTAAAATTACGAACCCAACTAAAAAGTCCGGGTAAAATTACGAACCCAACTAAAACTCCTGGTAAAATTACGAACTCAACTAAAACTCCGGGTAAAATTACGAACCCAACTAAAACTCCGGGTAAAATTACGAACCCAACTAAAAGTCCGGGGAAAAAATACGAACCCAACTAAAAAGTCCGGGTAAAATTACGAACCCAACTAAAACTCCGGGTAAAATTACGAACCCAACTAAAACTCCGGGTAAAAAATACGAACCCAACTAAAACTCCGGGCAAAAATACTAACCCAACTAAAAAGTCCGGGTAAAAAATACGAACCCAACCAAAACTCCGGGTAAAAATACGAACCCAACTAAAACTCCGGGTAAAAATACGAACCCAACTAAAACTCCGGGTAAAAAATATGAACCCAACTAAAACTCCGGGTAAAATCACCAACACAACTAAAACTCCGGGTAAAAATACGAACCCAACTAAAACTCCGGGTAAAAAATACGAACCCAACTAAAACTCCGGGTAAAAAATTCGAACCCAACTAAAACTCCGGGTAAAATTACGAACCCAACTAAAAGTCCGGGTAAAAAATACGAACCCAACTAAAAAGTCCGGGTAAAATTACGAACCCAACTAAAACTCCGGGTAAAATTACGAACCCAACTAAAACTCCGGGTAAAAAATACGAACACAACTAAAAAGTCCGGGTAAAATTACGAACCCAACTAAAAAGTCCGGGTAAAATTACGAACCCAACTAAAACTCCGGGTAAAATTACGAACTCAACTAAAACTCCGGGTAAAATTACGAACCCAACTAAAACTCCGGGTAAAATTACGAACCCAACTAAAAGTCCGGGTAAAAAATACGAACCCAACTAAAAAGTCCGGGTAAAATTACGAACCCAACTAAAACTCCGGGTAAAATTACGAACCCAACTAAAAGTCCGGGTAAAAAATACGAACCCAACTAAAAAGTCCGGGTAAAATTACGAACCCAAGTAAAACTCCGGGTAAAATTACGAACCCAACTAAAACTCCGGGTAAAATTACGAACCCAACTAAAAGTCCGGGTAAAAAATACGAACCCAACTAAAAAGTCCGGGTAAAATTACGAACCCAACTAAAAGTCCGGGTAAAAAATACGAACCCAACTAAAAAATCCGGGTAAAATTACGAACCCAAGTGAAACTCCGGGTAAAATTACGAACCCAACTAAAACTCCGGGTAAAATTACGAACCCAACTAAAAGTCCGGGTAAAAAATACGAACCCAACTAAAACTCCGGGCAAAAATACTAACCCAACTAAAAAGTCCGGGTAAAAAATACGAACCCAACTAAAACTCCGGGTAAAAATACGAACCCAACTAAAACTCCGGGTAAAAATACGAACCCAACTAAAACTCCGGGTAAAAAATATGAACCCAACTAAAACTCCGGGTAAAATTACCAACACAACTAAAACTCCGGGTAAAAATACGAACCCAACTAAAACTCCGGGTAAAAAATACGAACCCAACTAAAACTCCGGGTAAAAAATTCGAACCCAACTAAAACTCCGGGTAAAATTACGAACCCAACTAAAAGTCCGGGTAAAAAATACGAACCCAACTAAAACTCCGGGTAAAATTACGAAGCCAACTAAAACTCCGTTTAAAAAATACGAACCCAACTAAAAAGTCCGGGTAAAATTACGAACCCAACTAAAACTCCGGGTAAAATTACGAACCCAACTAAAACTCCGGGTAAAAAATACGAACCCAACTAAAAAGTCCGTGTAAAATTACGAACCCAACTAAAAAGTCCGGGTAAAATTACGAACCCAACTAAAACTCCGGGTAAAATTACGAACTCAACTAAAACTCCGGGTAAAATTACGAACCCAACTAAAACTCCGGGTAAAATTACGAACCCAACTAAAAGTCCGGGTAAAAAATACGAACCCAACTAAAAAGTCCGGGTAAAATTACGAACCCAACTAAAACTCCGGGTAAAATTACGAACCCAACTAAAACTCCGGGTAAAATTACGAACCCAAGTAAAACTCCGGGTAAAATTACGAATCCAACTAAAACTCCGGGTAAAATTATGAACCCAACTAAAAGTCCGGGTAAAAAATACGAACCCAACTAAAACTCCGGGCAAAAATACTAACCCAACTAAAAAGTCCGGGTAAAAAATACGAACCCAACCAAAACTCCGGGTAAAAATACGAACCCAACTAAAACTCCGGGTGAAAATACGAACCCAACTAAAACTCCGGGTAAAAGATATGAACCCAACTAAAACTCCGGGTAAAATTACCAACACAACTAAAACTCCGGGTAAAAATACGAACCCAACTAAAACTCCGGGTAAAAAATTCGAACCCAACTAAAACTCCGGGTAAAATTACGAACCCAACTAAAAGTCCGGGTAAAAAATACGAACCCAACTAAAAAGTCCGGGTAAAATTACGAACCCAACTAAAACTCCGGGTAAAATTACGAACCCAACTAAAACTCCGGGTAAAAAATACGAACCCAACTAAAAAGTCCGGGTAAAATTACGAACCCAACTAAAAAGTCCGGGTAAAATTACGAACCCAACTAAAACTCCTGGTAAAATTACGAACTCAACTAAAACTCCGGGTAAAATTACGAACCCAACTAAAACTCCGGGTAAAATTACGAACCCAACTAAAAGTCCGGGGAAAAAATACGAACCCAACTAAAAAGTCCGGGTAAAATTACGAACCCAACTAAAACTCCGGGTAAAATTACGAACCCAACTAAAACTCCGGGTAAAAAATACGAACCCAACTAAAACTCCGGGCAAAAATACTAACCCAACTAAAAAGTCCGGGTAAAAAATACGAACCCAACCAAAACTCCGGGTAAAAATACGAACCCAACTAAAACTCCGGGTAAAAATACGAACCCAACTAAAACTCCGGGTAAAAAATATGAACCCAACTAAAACTCCGGGTAAAATCACCAACACAACTAAAACTCCGGGTAAAAATACGAACCCAACTAAAACTCCGGGTAAAAAATACGAACCCAACTAAAACTCCGGGTAAAAAATTCGAACCCAACTAAAACTCCGGGTAAAATTACGAACCCAACTAAAAGTCCGGGTAAAAAATACGAACCCAACTAAAAAGTCCGGGTAAAATTACGAACCCAACTAAAACTCCGGGTAAAATTACGAACCCAACTAAAACTCCGGGTAAAAAATACGAACACAACTAAAAAGTCCGGGTAAAATTACGAACCCAACTAAAAAGTCCGGGTAAAATTACGAACCCAACTAAAACTCCGGGTAAAATTACGAACTCAACTAAAACTCCGGGTAAAATTACGAACCCAACTAAAACTCCGGGTAAAATTACGAACCCAACTAAAAGTCCGGGTAAAAAATACGAACCCAACTAAAAAGTCCGGGTAAAATTACGAACCCAACTAAAACTCCGGGTAAAATTACGAACCCAACTAAAAGTCCGGGTAAAAAATACGAACCCAACTAAAAAGTCCGGGTAAAATTACGAACCCAAGTAAAACTCCGGGTAAAATTACGAACCCAACTAAAACTCCGGGTAAAATTACGAACCCAACTAAAAGTCCGGGTAAAAAATACGAACCCAACTAAAAAGTCCGGGTAAAATTACGAACCCAACTAAAAGTCCGGGTAAAAAATACGAACCCAACTAAAAAATCCGGGTAAAATTACGAACCCAAGTGAAACTCCGGGTAAAATTACGAACCCAACTAAAACTCCGGGTAAAATTACGAACCCAACTAAAAGTCCGGGTAAAAAATACGAACCCAACTAAAACTCCGGGCAAAAATACTAACCCAACTAAAAAGTCCGGGTAAAAAATACGAACCCAACTAAAACTCCGGGTAAAAATACGAACCCAACTAAAACTCCGGGTAAAAATACGAACCCAACTAAAACTCCGGGTAAAAAATATGAACCCAACTAAAACTCCGGGTAAAATTACCAACACAACTAAAACTCCGGGTAAAAATACGAACCCAACTAAAACTCCGGGTAAAAAATACGAACCCAACTAAAACTCCGGGTAAAAAATTCGAACCCAACTAAAACTCCGGGTAAAATTACGAACCCAACTAAAAGTCCGGGTAAAAAATACGAACCCAACTAAAACTCCGGGTAAAATTACGAAGCCAACTAAAACTCCGGGTAAAAAATACGAACCCAACTAAAAAGTCCGTGTAAAATTACGAACCCAACTAAAAAGTCCGGGTAAAATTACGAACCCAACTAAAACTCCGGGTAAAATTACGAACTCAACTAAAACTCCGGGTAAAATTACGAACCCAACTAAAACTCCGGGTAAAATTACGAAGCCAACTAAAACTCCGGGTAAAAAATACGAACCCAACTAAAAAGTCCGTGTAAAATTACGAACCCAACTAAAAAGTCCGGGTAAAATTACGAACCCAACTAAAACTCCGGGTAAAATTACGAACTCAACTAAAACTCCGGGTAAAATTACGAACCCAACTAAAACTCCGGGTAAAATTACGAACCCAACTAAAAGTCCGGGTAAAAAATACGAACCCAACTAAAAAGTCCGGGTAAAATTACGAACCCAACTAAAACTCCGGGTAAAATTACGAACCCAACTAAAACTCCGGGTAAAATTACGAACTCAACTAAAACTCCGGGTAAAATTACGAACCCAACTAAAACTCCGGGTAAAATTACGAACCCAACTAAAAGTCCGGGTAAAAAATACGAACCCAACTAAAAAGTCCGGGTAAAATTACGAACCCAACTAAAACTCCGGGTAAAATTACGAACCCAACTAAAACTCCGGGTAAAATTACGAACCCAAGTAAAACTCCGGGTAAAATTACGAATCCAACTAAAACTCCGGGTAAAATTATGAACCCAACTAAAAGTCCGGGTAAAAAATACGAACCCAACTAAAACTCCGGGCAAAAATACTAACCCAACTAAAAAGTCCGGGTAAAAAATACGAACCCAACCAAAACTCCGGGTAAAAATACGAACCCAACTAAAACTCCGGGTGAAAATACGAACCCAACTAAAACTCCGGGTAAAAGATATGAACCCAACTAAAACTCCGGGTAAAATTACCAACACAACTAAAACTCCGGGTAAAAATACGAACCCAACTAAAACTCCGGGTAAAAAATTCGAACCCAACTAAAACTCCGGGTAAAATTACGAACCCAACTAAAAGTCCGGGTAAAAAATACGAACCCAACTAAAAAGTCCGGGTAAAATTACGAACCCATCTAAAACTCCGGGTAAAATTACGAACCCAACTAAAACTCCGGGTAAAAAATACGAACCCAACTAAAAAGTCCGGGTAAAATTACGAACCCAACTAAAAAGTCCGGGTAAAATTACGAACCCAACTAAAACTCCTGGTAAAATTACGAACTCAACTAAAACTCCGGGTAAAATTACGAACCCAACTAAAACTCCGGGTAAAATTACGAACCCAACTAAAAGTCCGGGGAAAAAATACGAACCCAACTAAAAAGTCCGGGTAAAATTACGAACCCAACTAAAACTCCGGGTAAAATTACGAACCCAACTAAAACTCCGGGTAAAAAATACGAACCCAACTAAAACTCCGGGCAAAAATACTAACCTAACTAAAAAGTCCGGGTAAAAAATACGAACCCAACCAAAACTCCGGGTAAAAATACGAACCCAACTAAAACTCCGGGTAAAAATACGAACCCAACTAAAACTCCGGGTAAAAAATATGAACCCAACTAAAACTCCGGGTAAAATCACCAACACAACTAAAACTCCGGGTAAAAATACGAACCCAACTAAAACTCCGGGTAAAAAATACGAACCCAACTAAAACTCCGGGTAAAAAATTCGAACCCAACTAAAACTCCGGGTAAAATTACGAACCCAACTAAAAGTCCGGGTAAAAAATACGAACCCAACTAAAAAGTCCGGGTAAAATTACGAACCCAACTAAAACTCCGGGTAAAATTACGAACCCAACTAAAACTCCGGGTAAAAAATACGAACACAACTAAAAAGTCCGGGTAAAATTACGAACCCAACTAAAAAGTCCGGGTAAAATTACGAACCCAACTAAAACTCCGGGTAAAATTACGAACTCAACTAAAACTCCGGGTAAAATTACGAACCCAACTAAAACTCCGGGTAAAATTACGAACCCAACTAAAAGTCCGGGTAAAAAATACGAACCCAACTAAAAAGTCCGGGTAAAATTACGAACCCAACTAAAACTCCGGGTAAAATTACGAACCCAACTAAAAGTCCGGGTAAAAAATACGAACCCAACTAAAAAGTCCGGGTAAAATTACGAACCCAAGTAAAACTCCGGGTAAAATTACGAACCCAACTAAAACTCCGGGTAAAATTACGAACCCAACTAAAAGTCCGGGTAAAAAATACGAACCCAACTAAAAAGTCCGGGTAAAATTACGAACCCAACTAAAAGTCCGGGTAAAAAATACGAACCCAACTAAAAAATCCGGGTAAAATTACGAACCCAAGTGAAACTCCGGGTAAAATTACGAACCCAACTAAAACTCCGGGTAAAATTACGAACCCAACTAAAAGTCCGGGTAAAAAATACGAACCCAACTAAAACTCCGGGCAAAAATACTAACCCAACTAAAAAGTCCGGGTAAAAAATACGAACCCAACTAAAACTCCGGGTAAAAATACGAACCCAACTAAAACTCCGGGTAAAAATACGAACCCAACTAAAACTCCGGGTAAAAAATATGAACCCAACTAAAACTCCGGGTAAAATTACCAACACAACTAAAACTCCGGGTAAAAATACGAACCCAACTAAAACTCCGGGTAAAAAATACGAACCCAACTAAAACTCCGGGTAAAAAATTCGAACCCAACTAAAACTCCGGGTAAAATTACGAACCCAACTAAAAGTCCGGGTAAAAAATACGAACCCAACTAAAACTCCGGGTAAAATTACGAAGCCAACTAAAACTCCGGGTAAAAAATACGAACCCAACTAAAAAGTCCGTGTAAAATTACGAACCCAACTAAAAAGTCCGGGTAAAATTACGAACCCAACTAAAACTCCGGGTAAAATTACGAACTCAACTAAAACTCCGGGTAAAATTACGAACCCAACTAAAACTCCGGGTAAAATTACGAAGCCAACTAAAACTCCGGGTAAAAAATACGAACCCAACTAAAAAGTCCGTGTAAAATTACGAACCCAACTAAAAAGTCCGGGTAAAATTACGAACCCAACTAAAACTCCGGGTAAAATTACGAACTCAACTAAAACTCCGGGTAAAATTACGAACCCAACTAAAACTCCGGGTAAAATTACGAACCCAACTAAAAGTCCGGGTAAAAAATACGAACCCAACTAAAAAGTCCGGGTAAAATTACGAACCCAACTAAAACTCCGGGTAAAATTACGAACCCAACTAAAACTCCGGGTAAAATTACGAACCCAAGTAAAACTCCGGGTAAAATTACGAACCCAAGTAAAACTCCGGGTAAAATTACGAACCCAACTAAAACTCCGGGTAAAATTATGAACCCAACTAAAAGTCCGGGTAAAAAATACGAACCCAACTAAAACTCCGGGCAAAAATACTAACCCAACTAAAAAGTCCGGGTAAAATATACGAACCCAACCAAAACTCCGGGTAAAAATACGAACCCAACTAAAACTCCGGGTAAAAATACGAACCCAACTAAAACTCCGGGTAAAAAATATGAACCCAACTAAAACTCCGGGTAAAATTACCAACACAACTAAAACTCCGGGTAAAAATACGAACCCAACTAAAACTCCGGGTAAAAAATACGAACCCAACTAAAACTCCGGGTAAAAAATTCGAACCCAACTAAAACTCCGGGTAAAATTACGAACCCAACTAAAAGTCCGGGTAAAAAATACGAACCCAACTAAAAAGTCCGGGTAAAATTACGAACCCAACTAAAACTCCGGGTAAAATTACGAACCCAACTAAAACTCCGGGTAAAAAATACGAACCCAACTAAAAAGTCCGGGTAAAATTACGAACCCAACTAAAAAGTCCGGGTAAAATTACGAACCCAACTAAAACTCCGGGTAAAATTACGAACTCAACTAAAACTCCGGGTAAAATTACGAACCCAACTAAAACTCCGGGTAAAATTACGAACCCAACTAAAAGTCCGGGTAAAAAATACGAACCCAACTAAAAAGTCCGGGTAAAATTACGAACCCAACTAAAACTCCGGGTAAAATTACGAACCCAACTAAAACTCCGGGTAAAATTACGAACCCAAGTAAAACTCCGGGTAAAATTACGAACCCAAGTAAAACTCCGGGTAAAATTACGAACCCAACTAAAACTCCGGGTAAAATTACGAACCCAACTAAAACTCCGGGTAAAATTACGAACCCAACTAAAAGTCCGGGTAAAAATACGAACCCAACTATTAACTCAGACTCCGGGTAAAATTACGAACCCAACTAAAACTCCGGGTAAAATTACGAACCCAACTAAAACTCCGGGTAAAATTACGAACCCAACTAAAAGTCCGGGTAAAAAATACGAACCCAACTAAAAAGTCCGGGTAAAATTACGAACCCAACTAAAAGTCCGGGTAAAAAATTCGAACCCAACTAAAAAGTCCGGGTAAAATTACGAACCCAACCAAAACTCCGGGTAAAAATACGAACCCAACTAAAACTCCGGGTAAAATTACGAACCCAACTAAAAGTCCGGGTAAAAAATACGAACCCAACTAAAAAGTCCGGGTAAAATTACGAACCCAACTAAAAGTCCGTGTAAAAAATACGAACTCAACTAAAAAGTCCGGGTAAAATTACGAACCCAACTAAAACTCCGGGTAAAATTACGAACCCAACTAAAAGTCCGGGTAAAAAATACGAACCCAACTAAAAAGTCCGGGTAAAATTACGAACCCAAGTAAAACTCCGGGTAAAATTACGAACCCAACTAAAACTCCGGGTAAAATTACGAACCCAACTAAAAGTCCGGGTAAAAAATACGAACCCAACTAAAAAGTCCGGGTAAAATTACGAACCCAACTAAAAGTCCGGGTAAAAATACGAACCCAACTAAAAAGTCCGGGTAAAATTACGAACCCAAGTGAAACTCCGGGTAAAATTACGAACCCAACTAAAACTCCGGGTAAAATTACGAACCCAACTAAAAGTCCGGGTAAAAAATACGAACCCAACTAAAACTCCGGGCAAAAATACTAACCCAACTAAAAAGTCCGGGTAAAAAATACGAACCCAACTAAAACTCCGGGTAAAAATACGAACCCAACTAAAACTCCGGGTAAAAATACGAACCCAACTAAAACTCCGGGTAAAAAATATGAACCCAACTAAAACTCCGGGTAAAATTACCAACACAACTAAAACTCCGGGTAAAAATACGAACCCAACTAAAACTCCGGGTAAAAAATACGAACCCAACTAAAACTCCGGGTAAAAAATTCGAACCCAACTAAAACTCCGGGTAAAATTACGAACCCAACTAAAAGTCCGGGTAAAAAATACGAACCCAACTAAAAAGTCCGGGTAAAATTACGAACCCAACTAAAACTCCGGGTAAAATTACGAACCCAACTAAAACTCCGGGTAAAAAATACGAACCCAACTAAAAAGTCCGGGTAAAATTACGAACCCAACTAAAAAGTCCGGGTAAAATTACGAACCCAACTAAAACTCCGGGTAAAATTACGAACTCAACTAAAACTCCGGGTAAAATTACGAACCCAACTAAAACTCCGGGTAAAATTACGAACCCAACTAAAAGTCCGGGTAAAAAATACGAACCCAACTAAAAAGTCCGGGTAAAATTACGAACCCAACTAAAACTCCGGGTAAAATTACGAACCCAACTAAAACTCCGGGTAAAATTACGAACCCAAGTAAAACTCCGGGTAAAATTACGAACCCAAGTAAAACTCCGGGTAAAATTACGAACCCAACTAAAACTCCGGGTAAAATTACGAACCCAACTAAAACTCCGGGTAAAATTACGAACCCAACTAAAAGTCCGGGTAAAAATACGAACCCAACTAAAAGTCCGGGTAAAAATACGAACCCAACTAAAACTCCGGGTAAAATTACGAACCCAACTAAAACTCCGGGTAAAATTACGAACCCAACTAAAAGTCCGGGTAAAAAATACGAACCCAACTAAAAAGTCCGGGTAAAATTACGAACCCAACTAAAAGTCCGGGTAAAAAATTCGAACCCAACTAAAAAGTCCGGGTAAAATTACGAACCCAACCAAAACTCCGGGTAAAAATACGAACCCAACTAAAACTCCGGGTAAAATTACGAACCCAACTAAAAGTCCGGGTAAAAAATACGAACCCAACTAAAAAGTCCGGGTAAAATTACGAACCCAACTAAAAGTCCGGGTAAAAAATACGAACCCAACTAAAAAGTCCGGGTAAAATTACGAACCCAACTAAAACTCCGGGTAAAATTACGAACCCAACTAAAAGTCCGGGTAAAAAATACGAACCCAACTAAAAAGTCCGGGTAAAATTACGAACCCAAGTAAAACTCCGGGTAAAATTACGAACCCAACTAAAACTCCGGGTAAAATTACGAACCCAACTAAAAGTCCGGGTAAAAAATACGAACCCAACTAAAAAGTCCGGGTAAAATTACGAACCCAACTAAAAGTCCGGGTAAAAAATACGAACCCAACTAAAAAGTCCGGGTAAAATTACGAACCCAAGTGAAACTCCGGGTAAAATTACGAACCCAACTAAAACTCCGGGTAAAATTACGAACCCAACTAAAAGTCCGGGTAAAAAATACGAACCCAACTAAAACTCCGGGCAAAAATACTAACCCAACTAAAAAGTCCGGGTAAAAAATACGAACCCAACTAAAACTCCGGGTAAAAATACGAACCCAACTAAAACTCCGGGTAAAAATACGAACCCAACTAAAACTCCGGGTAAAAAATATGAACCCAACTAAAACTCCGGGTAAAATTACCAACACAACTAAAACTCCGGGTAAAAATACGAACCCAACTAAAACTCCGGGTAAAAAATACGAACCCAACTAAAACTCCGGGTAAAAAATTCGAACCCAACTAAAACTCCGGGTAAAATTACGAACCCAACTAAAAGTCCGGGTAAAAAATACGAACCCAACTAAAAAGTCCGGGTAAAATTACGAACCCAACTAAAACTCCGGGTAAAATTACGAACCCAACTAAAACTCCGGGTAAAAAATACGAACCCAACTAAAAAGTCCGTGTAAAATTACGAACCCAACTAAAAAGTCCGGGTAAAATTACGAACCCAACTAAAACTCCGGGTAAAATTACGAACTCAACTAAAACTCCTGGTAAAATTACGAACCCAACTAAAACTCCGGGTAAAATTACGAACCCAACTAAAAGTCCGGGTAAAAAATACGAACCCAACTAAAAAGTCCGGGTAAAATTACGAACCCAACTAAAACTCCGGGTAAAATTACGAACCCAACTGAAACTCCGGGTAAAATTACGAACCCAAGTAAAACTCCGGGTAAAATTACGAACCCAAGTAAAACTCCGGGTAAAATTACGAACCCAACTAAAACTCCGGGTAAAATTATGAACCCAACTAAAAGTCCGGGTAAAAAATACGAACCCAACTAAAACTCCGGGCAAAAATACTAACCCAACTAAAAAGTCCGGGTAAAAAATACGAACCCAACCAAAACTCCGGGTAAAAATACGAACCCAACTAAAACTCCGGGTAAAAATACGAACCCAACTAAAACTCCGGGTAAAAAATATGAACCCAACTAAAACTCCGGGTAAAATTACCAACACAACTAAAACTCCGGGTAAAAATACGAACCCAACTAAAACTCCGGGTAAAAAATATGAACCCAACTAAAACTCCTGGTAAAAAATTCGAACCCAACTAAAACTCCGGGTAAAATTACGAACCCAACTAAAAGTCCGGGTAAAAAATACGAACCCAACTAAAACTCCGGGTAAAATTACGAAGCCAACTAAAACTCCGGGTAAAAAATACGAACCCAACTAAAAAGTCCGTGTAAAATTACGAACCCAACTAAAAAGTCCGGGTAAAATTACGAACCCAACTAAAACTCCGGGTAAAATTACGAACTCAACTAAAACTCCGGGTAAAATTACGAACCCAACTAAAACTCCGGGTAAAATTACGAAGCCAACTAAAACTCCGGGTAAAAAATACGAACCCAACTAAAAAGTCCGTGTAAAATTACGAACCCAACTAAAAAGTCCGGGTAAAATTACGAACCCAACTAAAACTCCGGGTAAAATTACGAACTCAACTAAAACTCCGGGTAAAATTACGAACCCAACTAAAACTCCGGGTAAAATTACGAACCCAACTAAAAGTCCGGGTAAAAAATACGAACCCAACTAAAAAGTCCGGGTAAAATTACGAACCCAACTAAAACTCCGGGTAAAATTACGAACCCAACTAAAACTCCGGGTAAAATTACGAACCCAAGTAAAACTCCGGGTAAAATTACGAACCCAAGTAAAACTCCGGGTAAAATTACGAACCCAACTAAAACTCCGGGTAAAATTATGAACCCAACTAAAAGTCCGGGTAAAAAATACGAACCCAACTAAAACTCCGGGCAAAAATACTAACCCAACTAAAAAGTCCGGGTAAAAAATACGAACCCAACCAAAACTCCGGGTAAAAATACGAACCCAACTAAAACTCCGGGTAAAAATACGAACCCAACTAAAACTCCGGGTAAAAAATATGAACCCAACTAAAACTCCGGGTAAAATTACCAACACAACTAAAACTCCGGGTAAAAATACGAACCCAACTAAAACTCCGGGTAAAAAATATGAACCCAACTAAAACTCTGGGTAAAAAATTCGAACCCAACTAAAACTCCGGGTAAAATTACGAACCCAACTAAAAGTCCGGGTAAAAAATACGAACCCAACTAAAACTCCGGGTAAAATTACGAAGCCAACTAAAACTCCGGGTAAAAAATACGAACCCAACTAAAAAGTCCGTGTAAAATTACGAACCCAACTAAAAAGTCCGGGTAAAATTACGAACCCAACTAAAACTCCGGGTAAAATTACGAACTCAACTAAAACTCCGGGTAAAATTACGAACCCAACTAAAACTCCGGGTAAAATTACGAAGCCAACTAAAACTCCGGGTAAAAAATACGAACCCAACTAAAAAGTCCGTGTAAAATTACGAACCCAACTAAAAAGTCCGGGTAAAATTACGAACCCAACTAAAACTCCGGGTAAAATTACGAACTCAACTAAAACTCCGGGTAAAATTACGAACCCAACTAAAACTCCGGGTAAAATTACGAACCCAACTAAAAGTCCGGGTAAAAAATACGAACCCAACTAAAAAGTCCGGGTAAAATTACGAACCCAACTAAAACTCCGGGTAAAATTACGAACCCAACTAAAACTCCGGGTAAAATTACGAACCCAAGTAAAACTCCGGGTAAAATTACGAACCCAAGTAAAACTCCGGGTAAAATTACGAACCCAACTAAAACTCCGGGTAAAATTATGAACCCAACTAAAAGTCCGGGTAAAAAATACGAACCCAACTAAAACTCCGGGCAAAAATACTAACCCAACTAAAAAGTCCGGGTAAAATATACGAACCCAACCAAAACTCCGGGTAAAAATACGAACCCAACTAAAACTCCGGGTAAAAATACGAACCCAACTAAAACTCCGGGTAAAAAATATGAACCCAACTAAAACTCCGGGTAAAATTACCAACACAACTAAAACTCCGGGTAAAAATACGAACCCAACTAAAACTCCGGGTAAAAAATACGAACCCAACTAAAACTCCGGGTAAAAAATTCGAACCCAACTAAAACTCCGGGTAAAATTACGAACCCAACTAAAAGTCCGGGTAAAAAATACGAACCCAACTAAAAAGTCCGGGTAAAATTACGAACCCAACTAAAACTCCGGGTAAAATTACGAACCCAACTAAAACTCCGGGTAAAAAATACGAACCCAACTAAAAAGTCCGGGTAAAATTACGAACCCAACTAAAAAGTCCGGGTAAAATTACGAACCCAACTAAAACTCCGGGTAAAATTACGAACTCAACTAAAACTCCGGGTAAAATTACGAACCCAACTAAAACTCCGGGTAAAATTACGAACCCAACTAAAAGTCCGGGTAAAAAATACGAACCCAACTAAAAAGTCCGGGTAAAATTACGAACCCAACTAAAACTCCGGGTAAAATTACGATCCCAACTAAAACTCCGGGTAAAATTACGAACCCAAGTAAAACTCCGGGTAAAATTACGAACCCAAGTAAAACTCCGGGTAAAATTACGAACCCAACTAAAACTCCGGGTAAAATTACGAACCCAACTAAAACTCCGGGTAAAATTACGAACCCAACTAAAAGTCCGGGTAAAAATACGAACCCAACTATTAACTCAGACTCCGGGTAAAATTACGAACCCAACTAAAACTCCGGGTAAAATTACGAACCCAACTAAAACTCCGGGTAAATTTAAAAAAGGATATAGAAATAAACTATTAAGACTGGATAAATAGTCTTTAATAGAGCTATGTTCGTAGGATTATCGATTTCGACGTATTTAACGTCATCTTCGGATCCAGCTACAATAAAAATATGAAATAAGCAAAACAAAACGTAACATTCAATCATGTATCTTACAGTCTAAAAGTTAGCTACGTAAAATGTATAAAACATTCCCGGACATTGTAGGTTATGTTTGAGACGCCACATATAATTATTCCTAAAAATAAAAATACAAGGTAATAAAGTCATTATGCCGTCAGATATACACATCTTACACTAGAAAAATCTTCTTTGGTGTTTATAGAAGTTGATGGAGACAGATCAACAAAAATTTACTGCTAATTAGGAAGCTTTAAAAACGTAACAGCGTCAGTACGAGATACAGGTGTCAACTATGTGAGGTTATGTGCGAAATTCATAGAAGTTATAGGTGGCGCGGTGGTAAGCCAATTTACACCAACATAAACTTTCGAAAAGGACGAATCACATTGCCAAAATTAATTAAACACAATTACAATGTGAGAAAACAGATCAGAGGGCAATTTAAAATTAAAAACTCTTAATTTTATTTTTACTTTAGGTATCGTGACTATGGTGTGTAAAGATGTAATCACCTGGGAACTCTGTAATGTTGTTCAGTAGATAGTTGTTATCTTTGTCTCTGTCTCTTCGTTTGTGGATGTGGTATATTTCTGTAATGTCCATTAGGGCCGATTTTGGAAGGTTCTTCAGTAGTTTCATGTTTGAAATGTTGAAGTGATGTCCTTCTTCTATCATATGTTGGAATACAGCTGAGTTGCTTCTTGTGATATGTTCCCGGAATCTAGTTCGAAGGTTGCGGCCTGATTGTCCGATGTAACTCTTATTGCAGTTGGTGCATTTCAATTCGTATATTCCACTCTTTTCGAGTGGCGGGATGGAGTCTTTGTTGTTCATTAGTATTTTTTCTATACTATTTCTTGTAGGGTGTGCTGTTGTGATGTCGTATTTTGTCAAGATAGTATGTAGTTTCTTGTGTAGTCTAGGATGGTATGTTAATTTTCTGTAATTACTCGTTGCCTGTATGTGCGGATATATCTCTTTCAGAGTTCTATCTTGTTTTAACTTTCTGTACAAATGGTGTATCATGTCTTCTTTGTAACCATTGTTTACTGCTATTTGCTTGATGGTGTTGAATTCTCTCGTGTGTTCATCAGTTGTTAAGGGGACGTTCAATAATCTATTAAGGTAAAATCTGAAAGCTGCTGTCTTCACGTTGTATGCATGCTGTGATCTGTGGGGTATCACGATGTCCGTGGCTGTCGGTTTACGGTAGATTGTATATTGTAAATGATCTCTTTGTCTCTTGATTGTGAGGTCTAAGAAGTTTATTCTTTCTTCTTCTTCTTTCTCCATAGTGAAGCTGAGGTTTGAGATACTGTTCATTCGTTTAAAAAGAGCCTCTAGGTGTTTATCATCACCCTCAAATATTACCAAAATGTCGTCAACATATCGACCCCAAAACCTCACTCCCTCACTCTCTTTAAATGTTAAAATTTCGTTCTCAATTTTCTCAACAAAAAGGTCGGCCATGAGTCCACTCAGTGGGCATCCCATCGTTAACCCATCTGGTTGGGTGTAGGTGGTATTGTCGAACTGGAAAAAGTTCTGTTGCAGGCAAATCTGGAACACGCTGAGCATTTCCTCGACTTGTAGTCTATCAAGTTCTTGTTGGTTGAGGAAGGTTTCAAGGGCGAGTAAAGCATACTTTACCGGGACGTTTGTGTAGAGACTAACTATGTCGAAAGAGACCAAGCGTGAAGTCGGAGATAGGCTGATGTTTCTTGTCTTGTTAATGAGGTCGTTGGAGTTCGATATGGCATGCGCTGATTTGTATCGATATTCCTTCAATATGAGTCTATTGAGTGTTCGGGACATCTTGTTGGCCGTCGTATTTATGGACGTGACGATTGGTCGTATAGGGTATCCGGTCTTGTGTAGTTTGATCATGCCGTATAATTTGGGAACAGTTGGGTTCATCTCTCTATGGGCCTCTGGTTGTATTCCGACTTTCGTCAACTCCGGGTAAAATTACGAACCCAACTAAAAGTCCGGGTAAAAAATACGAACCCAACTAAAAAGTCCGGGTAAAATTACGAACCCAACTAAAAGTCCGGGTAAAAAATTCGAACCCAACTAAAAAGTCCGGGTAAAATTACGAACCCAACCAAAACTCCGGGTAAAAATACGAACCCAACTAAAACTCCGGGTAAAATTACGAACCCAACTAAAAGTCCGGGTAAAAAATACGAACCCAACTAAAAAGTCCGGGTAAAATTACGAACACAACTAAAAGACCGGGTAAAAAATACGAACCCAACTAAAAAGTCCGGGTAAAATTACGAACCCAACTAAAACTCCGGGTAAAATTACGAACCCAACTAAAAGTCCGGGTAAAAAATACGAACCCAACTAAAAAGTCCGGGTAAAATTACGAACCCAAGTAAAACTCCGGGTAAAATTACGAACCCAACTAAAACTCCGGGTAAAATTACGAACCCAACTAAAAGTCCGGGTAAAAAATACGAACCCAACTAAAAAGTCCGGGTAAAATTACGAACCCAACTAAAAGTCCGGGTAAAAAATACGAACCCAACTAAAAAGTCCGGGTAAAATTACGAACCCAAGTGAAACTCCGGGTAAAATTACGAACCCAACTAAAACTCCGGGTAAAATTACGAACCCAACTAAAAGTCCGGGTAAAAAATACGAACCCAACTAAAACTCCGGGCAAAAATACTAACCCAACTAAAAAGTCCGGGTAAAAAATACGAACCCAACTAAAACTCCGGGTAAAAATACGAACCCAACTAAAACTCCGGGTAAAAATACGAACCCAACTAAAACTCCGGGTAAAAAATATGAACCCAACTAAAACTCCGGGTAAAATTACCAACACAACTAAAACTCCGGGTAAAAATACGAACCCAACTAAAACTCCGGGTAAAAAATACGAACCCAACTAAAACTCCGGGTAAAAAATTCGAACCCAACTAAAACTCCGGGTAAAATTACGAACCCAACTAAAAGTCCGGGTAAAAAATACGAACCCAACTAAAAAGTCCGGGTAAAATTACGAACCCAACTAAAACTCCGGGTAAAATTACGAACCCAACTAAAACTCCGGGTAAAAAATACGAACCCAACTAAAAAGTCCGTGTAAAATTACGAACCCAACTAAAAAGTCCGGGTAAAATTACGAACCCAACTAAAACTCCGGGTAAAATTACGAACTCAACTAAAACTCCGGGTAAAATTACGAACCCAACTAAAACTCCGGGTAAAATTACGAACCCAACTAAAAGTCCGGGTAAAAAATACGAACCCAACTAAAAAGTCCGGGTAAAATTACGAACCCAACTAAAACTCCGGGTAAAATTACGAACCCAACTGAAACTCCGGGTAAAATTACGAACCCAAGTAAAACTCCGGGTAAAATTACGAACCCAAGTAAAACTCCGGGTAAAATTACGAACCCAACTAAAACTCCGGGTAAAATTATGAACCCAACTAAAAGTCCGGGTAAAAAATACGAACCCAACTAAAACTCCGGGCAAAAATACTAACCCAACTAAAAAGTCCGGGTAAAAAATACGAACCCAACCAAAACTCCGGGTAAAAATACGAACCCAACTAAAACTCCGGGTAAAAATACGAACCCAACTAAAACTCCGGGTAAAAAATATGAACCCAACTAAAACTCCGGGTAAAATTACCAACACAACTAAAACTCCGGGTAAAAATACGAACCCAACTAAAACTCCGGGTAAAAAATATGAACCCAACTAAAACTCCGGGTAAAAAATTCGAACCCAACTAAAACTCCGGGTAAAATTACGAACCCAACTAAAAGTCCGGGTAAAAAATACGAACCCAACTAAAAAGTCCGGGTAAAATTACGAACCCAACTAAAACTCCGGGTAAAATTACGAACCCAACTAAAACTCCGGGTAAAAAATACGAACCCAACTAAAAAGTCCGGGTAAAATTACGAACCCAACTAAAAAGTCCGGGTAAAATTACGAACCCAACTAAAACTCCGGGTAAAATTACGAACTCAACTAAAACTCCGGGTAAAATTACGAACCCAACTAAAACTCCGGGTAAAATTACGAACCCAACTAAAAGTCCGGGTAAAAAATACGAACCCAACTAAAAAGTCCGGGTAAAATTACGAACCCAACTAAAACTCCGGGTAAAATTACGAACCCAACTAAAACTCCGGGTAAAATTACGAACCCAAGTAAAACTCCGGGTAAAATTACGAACCCAACTAAAACTCCGGGTAAAATTACGAACCCAACTAAAACTCCGGGTAAAATTACGAACCCAACTAAAAGTCCGGGTAAAAATACGAACCCAACTATTAACTCAAGACTCCGGGTAAAATTACGAACCCAACTAAAACTCCGGGTAAAATTACGAACCCAACTAAAACTCCGGGTAAAATTACGAACCCAACTAAAAGTCCGGGTAAAAAATACGAACCCAACTAAAAAGTCCGGGTAAAATTACGAACCCAACTAAAAGTCCGGGTAAAAAATTCGAACCCAACTAAAAAGTCCGGGTAAAATTACGAACCCAACCAAAACTCCGGGTAAAAATACGAACCCAACTAAAACTCCGGGTAAAAAATACAAACCCAACTAAAACTCCGGGTAAAAATACGAACCCAACTAAAACTCCGGGTAAAAATACGAACCAAACTAAAACTCCGGGTAAAAAAGACGAACCCAACTAAAACTCCGGGTAAAAATACGAACCCAACTAAAACTCCGGGTAAAAATACGAACCCAACTAAAACTCCGGGTAAAAAATACGAACCCAACTAAAACTCCGTGTAAAAAATACGAACCCAACTAAAAAGTCCGGTAAAAAATATGAACCCAACTAAAACTCCGGGTAAAATTACCAACACAACTAAAAAGTCCGGGTAAAATTACGAACCCAACTAAAACTCCGGGTAAAATTACGAACCCAACTAAAACTCCGGGTAAAAAATACGGCACCCAACTACAAAGTCCGGGTAAAATTACGAACCCAACTAAAAAGTCCGGGTAAAATTACGAACCCAACTAAAACTACGGGTAAAATTACGAACTCAACTAAAACTCCGGGTAAAATTACGAACCCAACTAAAACTCCGGGTAAAATTACGAACCCAACTAGAAGTCCGGGTAAAAAATACGAACCCAACTAAAAAGTCCGGGTAAAATTACGAACCCAACTAAAACTCCGGGTAAAATTACGAACCCAACTAAAACTCCGGGTAAAATTACGAACCCAAGTAAAACTCCGGGTAAAATTACGAACCCAAGTAAAACTCCGGGTAAAATTGCGAACCCAACTAAAACTCCGGGTAAATTTACGAACCCAACTAAAACTCCGGGTAAAATTACGAACCCAACTAAAAGTCCGGGTAAAAATACGAACCCAACTAAAAAGTCCAAGTAACTCAAGACTCCGGGTAAAATTACGAACCCAACTAAAACTCCGGGTAAAATTACGAACCCAACTAAAACTCCGGGTAAAATTTCGAACCCAACTAAAAGTCCGGGTACAAAATACGAACCCAACTAAAAGGTCCGGGTAAAATTACGAACCCAACTAAAACTCCGGGTAAAATTATGAACCCAACTAAAAGTCCGGGTAAAAAATTCGAACCCAACTAAAAAGTCCGGGTAAAATTACGAACCCAACTAAAACTCCGGGTAAAATTACGAACCCAACTGAAAAGTCCGGGTAAAATTACGAACCCAACTAAAAAGTCCGGGTAAAATTACGAACCCAACTAAAAAGTCCGGGTAAAATTACGATACCAACTACCGGGTAAAATTACGAACTCAACTAAAAGTCCGGGTACAAAATACGAACCCAACTAACAAGTCCGGGTAAAATTACGAAGCAACTAAAACTCCGGGTAAAATTACGAACCCAACTAAAAGTCCGGGTACAAAATACGAACCCAACTAACAAGTCCGGGTAAAATTACGAACTCAACTAAAACTCCGGGTAAAATTACGAACCCAACTAAAACTCCGGGTAAAATTACGAACCCAAGTAAAACTCCGGGTAAAATTTCGAACCCAAGTAAAACTCCGGGTAAAATTACGAACCCAACTAAAACTCCGGGTAAAATTACGAACCCAACTAAAACTCCGGGTAAAATTACGAACCCAACTAAAAGTCCGGGTAGAAAATACGAACCCAACTAAAAAGTCCGGGTAAAATTACGAACCCATGTAAAACTCCGGGTAAAAATACGAACCCAACTAAGAAGTCGGGTAAAATTACGAACCCAAATAAAAAGTCCGGGTAAAATTACTAACCCAACTAAAACTCCGGGTAAAATTACGAACTCAACTAAAACTACGGGTAAAATTACGAACCCAACTAAAACTCCGGGTAAAATTACGAACCCAACTAAAACTCCGGGTAAAATTACGAACCCAACTAAAACTCCGGGTAAAATTACGAACCCAACTAAAAAGTGCGGGTAAAATTACGAACCCAACTAAAACTCCGGGTAAAAAATACGAACCAAACAAAAAAGTCCGGGTAACATTTAGAACCCAACTAAAACTCTGGGTAAAATTACGAACCCAACTAAAACTCCGGGTAAAAAATACGAACCCAACTAAAAAGTCCGGGTAAAATTACGAACCCAACTAAAAAGTCGGGGTAAAATTACGAACCCAACTAAAACTCCGGGTAAAATTACGAACTCAACTAAAACTCCGGGTAAAATTACGAACCCAACTAAAACTCCGGGTAAAATTACGAACCCAACTAAAAAGTCCGGGTAAAATTACGAACCCAAATAAAAAGTCCGGGTAAAACTACGAACCCAACTAAAACTCCGGGTAAAATTACGAACCCAACTAAAACTCCGGGTAAAATTACGAACCCAAGTAAAACTCCGGGTAAAATTACGAACCCAAGTAAAACTCCGGGTAAAATTACGAACCCAACTAAAACTCCGGGTAAAATTACGAACCCAACTAAAACTCCGGGTAAAATTACGAACCCAACTAAAAGTCCGGGTAAAAATACGAACCCAACTAAAAAGTCCGGGTAACTCAAGACTCCGGGTAAAATTACGAACCCAACTAAAACTCCGGGTAAAATTACGAACCCAACTAAAACGCCGGGTAAAATTACGAACCCAACTAAAAGTCCGGGTACAAAACACGAACCCAACTAAAAGGTCCGGGTAAAATTACGAACCCAACTAAAACTCCGGGTAAAATTATGAACCCAACTAAAAGTCCGGGTAAAAAATTCGAACCCAACTAAAAAGTCCGGGTAAAATTACGAACCCAACTGAAACTCCGGGTAAAATTACGAACCCAACTAAAAAGTCCGGGTAAAATTACGAACCCAACTAAAAAGTCTGGGTAAAATTACGAACCCAACTAAAAAGTCCGGGTAAAAGTACGAACCCAACTAAAACTCCGGGTAAAATTACGAACCCAACTAAAAAGTCCGGGTAAAATTACGAACCCAAATAAAAAGTCCGGGTAAAATTACTAACCCAACTAAAACTCCGGGTAAAATTACGAACTCAACTAAAACTACGGGTAAAATTACGAACCCAACTAAAACTCCGGGTAAAATTACGAACCCAACTAAAACTCCGGGTAAAATTACGAACCCAACTAAAACTCCGGGTAAAATTACGAACCCAACTAAAAAGTGCGGGTAAAATTACGAACCCAACTAAAACTCCGGGTAAAAAATACGAACCAAACAAAAAAGTCCGGGTAACATTTAGAACCCAACTAAAACTCCGGGTAAAAAAATACGAACCCAACTAAAACTCCCGGCAAAAATACTAACCCAACTAAAAAGTCCGGGTAAAAATACGAACCCAACTAAAGCTCCGGGTAAAAATACGAACCCGACTAAAACTGCGGGTAAAAAATACGAACCCAACTAAAACTGCGGGTAAAAATACGAACCCAACTAAAACTCCGGGTAAAAATACGAACCCAACTAAAACTCCGGGTAAAAAATACGAACCCAACTAAAACTCCGGGTAAAAAATACGAACCCAACTAAAACTCCGGGCAAAAATACTAACCCAACTAAAAAGTCCGGGTAAAAAATACGAACCCAACTAAGACTCCGGGTAAAAATACAAACCCAACTAAAACTCCGGGTAAAAATACGAACCCAACTAAAGCTCCGGGTAAAAAATACGAACCCAACTAAAACTCCGGGTAAAAAATACGAACCCAACTAAAAAGTCCGGTAAAAAATATGAACCCAACTAAAACTCCGGGTAAAATTACCAACACAACTAAAAAGTCCGGGTAAAATTACGAACCCAACTAAAACTCCGGGTAAAATTACGAACCCAACTAAAACTCCGGGTAAAAAATACGAACCCAACTAAAAAAGTCCGGGTAAAATTACGAACCCAACTAAAAAGTCAGGGTAAAATTACGAACCCAACTAAAACTCCGGGTAAAATTACGAACTCAACTAAAACTCCGGGTAAAATTACGAACCCAACTAAAACTCCGGGTAAAATTACGAACCCAACTAAAAGTCCGGGTAAAAAATGCGAACCCAACTAAAAAGTCCGGGTAAAACTACGAACCCAACTAAAACTCCGGGTAAAATTACGAACCCAACTAAAACTCCGGGTAAAATTACGAACCCAAGTAAAACTCCGGGTAAAATTACGAACCCAAGTAAAACTCCGGGTAAAATTACGAACCCAAGTAAAACTCCGGGTAAAATTACGAACCCAACTAAAACTCCGGGTAAAATTACGAACCCAACTAAAAGTCCGGGTACAAAACACGAACCCAACTAAAAGGTCCGGGTAAAATTACGAACCCAACTAAAACTCCGGGTAAAATTATGAACCCAACTAAAACTCCGGGTAAAATTATGAACCCAACTAAAAGTCCGGGTAAAAAATTCGAACCCAACTAAAAAGTCCGGGTAAAATTACGAACCCAACTAAAACTCCGGGTAAAATTACGAACCCAACTGAAAAGTCCGGGTAAAATTACGAACCCAACTAAAAAGTCCGGGTAAAATTACGAACCCAACTAAAAAGTCCGGGTAAAATTACGAACCCAACTTCCGGGTAAAATTACGAACTCAACTAAAAGTCCGGGTACAAAATACGAACCCAACTAACAAGTCCGGGTAAAATTACGAAGCAACTAAAACTCCGGGTAAAATTACGAACCCAACTAAAAGTCCGGGTACAAAATACGAACCCAACTAACAAGTCCGGGTAAAATTACGAACCCAACTAAAACTCCGGGTAAAATTACGAACCCAACTAAAACTCCGGGTAAAATTACGAACCCAAGTAGAACTCCGGGTAAAATTACGAACCCAAGTAAAACTCCGGGTAAAATTACGAACCCAACTAAAACTCCGGGTAAAATTACGAACCCAACTAAAACTCCGGGTAATATTACGAACCCAACTAAAAGTCCGGGTAAAAAATACGAACCCAACTAAAAAGTCCGGGTAAAATTACGAACCCATGTAAAACTCCGGGTAAAAATACGAACCCAACTAAGAAGTCCGGGTAAAATTACGAACCTAAATAAAAAGTCCGGGTAAAATTACTAACCCAACTAAAACTCCGGGTAAAATTACGAACTCAACTAAAACTACGGGTAAAATTACGAACCCAACTAAAACTCCGGGTAAAATTACGAACCCAACTAAAACTCCGGGTAAAATTACGAACCCAACTAAAACTCCGGGTAAAATTACGAACCCAACTAAAAAGTGCGGGTAAAATTACGAACCCAACTAAAACTCCGGGTAAAAAATACGAACCAAACAAAAAAGTCCGGGTAACATTTAGAACCCAACTAAAACTCTGGGTAAAATTACGAACCCAACTAAAACTCCGGGTAAAAAATACGAACCCAACTAAAAAGTCCGGGTAAAATTACGAACCCAACTAAAAAGTCGGGGTAAAATTACGAACCCAACTAAAACTCCGGGTAAAATTACGAACTCAACTAAAACTCCGGGTAAAATTACGAACCCAACTAAAACTCCGGGTAAAATTACGAACCCAACTAAAAAGTCCGGGTAAAATTACGAACCCAAATAAAAAGTCCGGGTAAAACTATGAACCCAACTAAAACTCCGGGTAAAATTACGAACCCAACTAAAACTCCGGGTAAAATTACGAACCCAAGTAAAACTCCGGGTAAAATTACGAACCCAAGTAAAACTCCGGGTAAAATTACGAACCCAACTAAAACTCCGGGTAAAATTACGAACCCAACTAAAACTCCGGGTAAAATTACGAACCCAACTAAAAGTCCGGGTAAAAATACGAACCCAACTAAAAAGTCCGGGTAACTCAAGACTCCGGGTAAAATTACGAACCCAACTAAAACTCCGGGTAAAATTACGAACCCAACTAAAACGCCGGGTAAAATTACGAACCCAACTAAAAGTCCGGGTACAAAACACGAACCCAACTAAAAGGTCCGGGTAAAATTACGAACCCAACTAAAACTCCGGGTAAAATTATGAACCCAACTAAAAGTCCGGGTAAAAAATTCGAACCCAACTAAAAAGTCCGGGTAAAATTACGAACCCAACTGAAACTCCGGGTAAAATTACGAACCCAACTAAAAAGTCCGGGTAAAATTACGAACCCAACTAAAAAGTCTGGGTAAAATTACGAACCCAACTAAAAAGTCCGGGTAAAATTACGAACCCAACTAAAACTCCGGGTAAAATTACGAACCCAACTAAAAAGTCCGGGTAAAATTACGAACCCAAATAAAAAGTCCGGGTAAAATTACTAACCCAACTAAAACTCCGGGTAAAATTACGAACTCAACTAAAACTACGGGTAAAATTACGAACCCAACTAAAACTCCGGGTAAAATTACGAACCCAACTAAAACTCCGGGTAAAATTACGAACCCAACTAAAACTCCGGGTAAAATTACGAACCCAACTAAAAAGTGCGGTAAAATTACGAACCCAACTAAAACTCCGGGTAAAAAATACGAACCAGACAAAAAAGTCCGGGTAACATTTAGAACCCAACTAAAACTCCGGGTAAAAAAAATACGAACCCAACTAAACTCCCGGCAAAAATACTAACCCAACTAAAAGTCCGGGTAAAAATACGAACCCAACTAAAGCTCGGGTAAAAAAATACGAACCCGACTAAAACTGCGGGTAAAAAATACGAACCCAACTAAAACTGCGGTTAAAAATACGAACCCAACTAAAACTCCGGGTAAAAATACGAACCCAACTAAAACTCCGGGTAAAAAATACGAACCCAACTAAAACTCCGGGTAAAAAATACGAACCCAACTAAAACTCCGGGCAAAAATACTAACCCAACTAAAGCTCCGGGTAAAAAATACGAACCCAACTAAAACTCCGGGTAAAAAATACGAACCCAACTAAAAAGTCCGGTAAAAAATATGAACCCAACTAAAACTCCGGGTAAAATTACCAACACAACTAAAAAGTCCGGGTAAAATTACGAACCCAACTAAAACTCCGGGTAAAATTACGAACCCAACTAAAACTCCGGGTAAAAAATACGAACCCAACTAAAAAAGTCCGGGTAAAATTACGAACCCAACTAAAAAGTCCGGGTAAAATTACGAACCCAACTAAAACTCCGGGTAAAATTACGAACTCAACTAAAACTCCGGGTAAAATTACGAACCCAACTAAAACTCCGGGTAAAATTACGAACCCAACTAAAAGTCCGGGTAAAAAATGCGAACCCAACTAAAAAGTCCGGGTAAAACTACGAACCCAACTAAAACTCCGGGTAAAATTACGAACCCAACTAAAACTCCGGGTAAAATTACGAACCCAAGTAAAACTCCGGGTAAAATTACGAACCCAAGTAAAACTCCGGGTAAAATTACGAACCCAAGTAAAACTCCGGGTAAAATTACGAACCCAACTAAAACTCCGGGTAAAATTACGAACCCAACTAAAAGTCCGGGTACAAAACACGAACCCAACTAAAAGGTCCGGGTAAAATTACGAACCCAACTAAAACTCCGGGTAAAATTATGAACCCAACTAAAAGTCCGGGTAAAAAATTCGAACCCAACTAAAAAGTCCGGGTAAAATTACGAACCCAACTGAAACTCCGGGTAAAATTACGAACCCAACTAAAAAGTCCGGGTAAAATTACGAACCCAACTAAAAAGTCTGGGTAAAATTACGAACCCAACTAAAAAGTCCGGGTAAAATTACGAACCCAACTAAAACTTCGGGTAAAATTACGAACCCAACTAAAAAGTCCGGGTAAAATTACGAACCCAAATAAAAAGTCCGGGTAAAATTACTAACCCAACTAAAACTCCGGGTAAAATTACGAACTCAACTAAAACTACGGGTAAAATTACGAACCCAACTAAAACTCCGGGTGAAATTACGAACCCAACTAAAACTCCGGGTAAAATTACGAACCCAACTAAAACTCCGGGTAAAATTACGGACCCAACTAAAAAGTGCGGGTAAAATTACGAACCCAACTAAAACTCCGGGTAAAAAATACGAACCAAACAAAAAAGTCCGGGTAACATTTAGAACCCAACTAAAACTCCGGGTAAAAAAATACGAACCCAACTAAAACTCCCGGCAAAAATACTAACCCAACTAAAAAGTCCGGGTAAAAATACGAACCCAACTAAAGCTCCGGGTAAAAATACGAACCCGACTAAAACTGCGGGTAAAAAATACGAACCCAACTAAAACTGCGGGTAAAAATACGAACCCAACTAAAACTCCGGGTAAAAATACGAACCCAACTAAAACTCCGGGTAAAAAATACGAACCCAACTAAAACTCCGGGTAAAAAATACGAACCCAACTAAAACTCCGGGCAAAAATACTAACCCAACTAAAAAGTCCGGGTAAAAAATACGAACCCAACTAAGACTCCGGGTAAAAATACAAACCCAACTAAAACTCCGGGTAAAAATACGAACCCAACTAAAGCTCCGGGTAAAAAATACGAACCCAACTAAAACTCCGGGTAAAAAATACGAACCCAACTAAAAAGTCCGGTAAAAAATATGAAAACAAACTAAAACTCCGGGTAAAATTACCAACACAACTAAAAAGTCCGGGTAAAATTACGAACCCAACTAAAACTCCGGGTAAAATTACGAACCCAACTAAAACTCCGGGTAAAAAATACGAACCCAACTAAAAAAGTCCGGGTAAAATTACGAACCCAACTAAAAAGTCCGGGTAAAATTACGAACCCAACTAAAACTCCGGGTAAAATTACGAACTCAACTAAAACTCCGGATAAAATTACGAACCCAACTAAAACTCCGGGTAAAATTACGAACCCAACTAAAAGTCCGGGTAAAAAATGCGAACCCAACTAAAAAGTCCGGGTAAAACTACGAACCCAACTAAAACTCCGGGTAAAATTACGAACCCAACTAAAACTCCGGGTAAAATTACGAACCCAAGTAAAACTCCGGGTAAAATTACGAACCCAAGTAAAACTCCGGGTAAAATTACGAACCCAAGTAAAACTCCGGGTAAAATTACGAACCCAACTAAAACTCCGGGTAAAATTACGAACCCAACTAAAACTCCGGGTAAAATTACGAACCCAACTAAAAGTCCGGGTAAAAAATTCGAACCCAACTAAAAAGTCCGGGTAAAATTACGAACCCAACTGAAACTCCGGGTAAAATTACGAACCCAACTAAAAAGTCCGGGTAAAATTACGAACCCAACTAAAAAGTCCGGGTAAAATTACGAACCCAACTAAAAAGTCCGGGTAAAATTACGAACCCAACTAAAACTCCGGGTAAAATTACGAACACAACTAAAACTCCGGGTAAAATTACGAACCCAACTAAAACTCCGGGTAAAATTACGAACCCAACTAAAAGTCCGGGTAAAAAATACGAACCCAACTAAAAATTCCGGGTAAAATTACGAACCCAACTAAAACTCCGGGTAAAATTACGAACCCAACTAAAACTCCGGGTAAAATTACGAACCCAAGTAAAACTC